>RJWJ010003032.1:0-92060 GCA_004363605.1 Indri indri | reverse complement strand
TAAATGAAGTTGAAAATAATCAGATGACATCTTGAATGCCTCCAGCCTAGGACTGAGCTGCATTTCACAGAGAGCTAAAGAAATAGGCACAACTCGCTTCCCAATTTTGCTGGAGTTTCAGGGTTGGCTGAAGCATACAGTGCTGTGGGGACCACACCATGGGTGGAGCTCAATCAGGAAATACAGAATGAACATATCCAAAGGTGAACAAAGTGGGAAACCATAATCATTGTGCTAAGGAGCCAATGTTACAGGCAGGAGAATCATCGCTTACATAAGTATAAAGGGTAAGCCAAGAAGAGGAACGTGAGTGAGAGAAATCTAGAGCAGCATGGTCAATTTGATATATAATGTAAACCTCAAATGTGAGCCATATACATGATTTTTAATTTTCTAGTATCTAATTTAAAATGTAAAAAGAAACAGGTGAGATTAACTTTGATAAATGTTTTATTTCCCCTATATATATCCCAAATATTAAAAAGTGAACGTGTAATCAATACACAAATTATAAATGAGATATTTTAGATTATTTATTTCCATTGTAAGTCTGCAAAATCCAGTGTGAATTTTTCACTTACGGCACATCTTATTTCAGAGTAGCCACAATTCAAGTGCTCAGTAGCCACCCGGGGCTACTGGTTGGTATACTGGATGGCACAGACCTAAAATCATAGATGTGACTAATGGTTTATGGTGAGAGACTCTAGGATTAATCCATCAATAGCAAGTTGTGCCAGTGTCCCTTTTGCTTTGGTGTAAAAAATGGGAAATCTGAAATATTCTAAAGCCTCAGTCCTTCTCTTGCTTCTCCTGCTTACTTTTTGAACCTCAGATTTATTGGCTAATGTAAATGAGAAAAATATTCAATTTTAGGCTTACTGTACATGCTTAAAATATCTTATGAATGAGCACTTTGGATGATCTGTGTAATTCAAAATAGTATATAACTCTTAGCCTATTACAGTATTGGGAGAAAAGGAGGACATTGAGATCAGGAGTTCCTATCCAGCCAGAACAAGCTATGTTTTTATTTTGAATGATTTTTTCCCATTACTTGTATTAAATAGAAAAGTCTCATAAGTAAGATCAGAATTAGTCTGTATCTAGAAATTAGTTTTTGATTTATACGAGGCAATTAAACAAAAATATTTGGTTCTATTCTAATTATTAATAAAAGCAAATAAAAACTGTGAGACTCTTAACTATTATTTACAGTACTTATAAATAGTATTTTTTACTTTAAACACAAGAGGAAAAAATACAATCCAAGCAAAAGTGCAGTTAATAGAGCAAAACAAATTGGAATCATCCCACTGGGATGAATAGACAGAAAATCCAATGGTCCAGGGATTCCCCCTGTTTCTTTAACAAAGTAAATTTGTATTTCTGCCATGCTATCAAAAGGTGTGTGATTTTTATGCTGTATAATTAGAAATGAGGGAAATATAATAATCTGTTCATCTGCCATCTGTTTATTCAAAATCAACCATAACCCTGTATATCTGAGGAAAAACTTTCACAAGATGAATACATGTAATGAAGATTAACATCATGAATGCTTAACACAAAATTTATATCTCCTTCATGGCATTTCCCATTTGTCAAACTTCGAAGATTACATTTTGAAACTGAACAACGAAGTTGTTTTACTTATATAATAATAGAAAAAACAATCCAAATTTATAAAGAAAGAGAATTTATTTCTTGCAGTTACAGAGGTTTAGAAGCCCAAGGTCAAGGGACCACACCTGGCGAGAGCCTTTTTGCTGGTGGGATCCCTGTGCAGAGTCCTGGGATGGCACAGGGTATCTCATGGTGAGGGAGGCGGGACATGTTAACATGCTTGCTCAGGCCTCCCTTCCTCTTCTTATATAACTACCAGTTCTACTCCCATGTTAACTCATTAGTTCATTAACCCATTAATCCAGGAATTAATTAATCCATTTTAGGGCAGAGCCCTCTTAGCCTAATCATCCCTTAAACACCCCACCGTTTAACAGTACCACATTGGGGATTAGGTTTCCAGCACATGAAATTTGGGGGCACATTCAAATCACAGCAATGTTATGGAAATCTCTAAGAATTACTCCAAATAACCAGGATAAGTAAGGGGGTGGTAGTTGGGTATAAGCCTGTTTATATAAGTAGTGTCCTAGTGGAGCATAAATTGTACTGGGAGCATGTTAGTATCATTTATGGCAATAGAAATAAGTCAATTTGTGTGCCTTGAGGTGGATAAATTTCTTGAGTGGAATTAAACAGTTTCTATAAAGTAGGCCAAAGTTGTCTCTCAATAGAAAAATCTATCATAGCTTAGACCCAATATTAGTACCTATTCTTGATTGAATAGGCCTTGTTGATAGGATTGTAATGACCTCCGCAGAAGCATTTTGTTGTTTTGAGGTCAAGGGTCATTTCTGCAAGATTAAAGGTAGGGGAAACAAAAGGGCCAGACATGTCCTGTTAAAGAGAATTTGTCTTTTGTAGTATTTCAGCGAACAGCTATTAAGTTTTATCAGAAAGGTTAAGAAAGGTGAAACAGATCCAGGAATCCATTAGATTTAGAGCAGTAGCTGTAGTCTGGGAAAAGGGGGTAAGAGAATTTTGTTTTGCCTTAAGTGCTAAAAAGTGATCATAGGGGGTCAGAAAAAATAAGATGAATATAAGGAGGAGTATATTAGCGTTTTAGAGGACATCAAATTGGAATAATAGACAAGCTCACTAGCAAAGTAGGATAGGAAAGGATATTGAAGAATCAGAAGTCAGCAGCACTCTTCTCCGATATAACTGCATTTCCTCCTCCTTCGTGCCATTGCCGTACAATTGTATCTTTTTTATTATAAGCTATCAGCAGAGTTTTATAAGCATTGCTTTATACACTTGCCTTTTACATTAGATAGCAGAAGGAAAGAATTACAAAAATACATTTATTTTATCTTTTATATTTATGTAGTTACCTTTACTAATGCTTATTATTGGGGGGGGGGATTAATTTACTCTAATGTCCTTTCATTTTAGTTTGAAGGATTGCCTTTAGTATTTCTTATAGAGAAGACCCTGTCAGTGATAAATTCTTTCACTTTTTGTTTACATTAATTTCTCCTTTGCCTTTGAAGAATAATTTTGAGAGATATAGTATTCTTTCTTTGTTGATATTCTTTTTTTTTTTTTTTTTCAGCACTTTCAGTATGTCATCACACTGTCTTCTGGCCACCATGATTTCTGTTATGCAGTCAGCTGTTAGTTTTATCAAGGATGATTTGCATGTGATGAGTTGTTCTCACCACCTTTAAGATTGTTTGTCTTTATCTTTCAACAGTTTGATTGTGATGTTTAAAGGTATGGATCTCTTTGAGTTTATCCTACTTGGATTACTGAGTTTCTTGGATTTCTAGATTAATATTTTCATCAAATTTGAGAAAATTTTGGACATTATTTTTATTTTGAAATATACTTTCTCTTTCCGTGATTCCCATTGTGCTTTGGAGGGTCCGTTTGTTTTTCTTCATTTCTTTCTTTCTGTTTATCAGACTGGATAATCTTGAATTGACCTATCTTCAAGTTCATTGATTCTTTCATCAGTTCAGATCTGTTGTTGGGTTCCTCTATGATATTATTCATTTTAGTTATTGTACTCCTAAATTTCATAAGTTCTATTTGGCTTTTTTTAATAATTTCTCTAATATTACAGATATTCTCTATTTGGTGGAGAGACATTGTTCTCATACTTTTAACTCTTTAGACATGGTTTCCTTTAGTTCTTTGAACATATCTATAATAGCTGTTTTATAATTCCAACAACTGGAATTCCTCAGGGACAGTTTTTCTTGCTTGCTTTTTATCCTGTGTATAGGTTACATATTCATATATATTTATGTGACTCCTCCCCAGGGTCTTTTTGTTGTTGTTGCTGGTTATTGTTGTTGTCATGGCTACAGCAGCTGTTTATTTGTTTGGGGACATTCCCAGAATAATTCTACAAAGTCTGTATCTTTTGTTACGTATGACTCCTGAAGTCTCTGCTAGATTAGCTTAGTGCACAACCAGTGATTGGACAGAGATTTCCTTAAACTCCTTGGGCCAATAAGTCTTCCAGACTTTCCCGAGAGGCTCTGTGTTTGTATTGGGTCATCCTTTCAACCTTCACCAAAGAGTTTACAACCCTGGCATAGCATTCACTTCTTTCTTGCCTAGATCCTCAAGGTCAGCCAGAGATAAAAAAATAGGATCTTCTCTGATCTCATTAGGACAATCCCATCATTCCACATATGTGCATAGTATGGTCTTCTAGATTTCTAGGAATATGCCAGAGGTTATCAAAGCCCTGTCCAGACATCTCTCTCTGTTTTTCCCTTTAAATTTTTTGGTCATAGTCTTATTTGCCTCAGTTGGTTGGCATCATGCTCCACCACCCATCCCCCAAGTCAGTCAGTTGCGATGTTAAATGATTGCTACCTTTAGTTTTTGACAGATGCCCTAGGAATAGGGCTGTTCACACAGAGTGAACTCTATATGAGGTCAGCTTAAGACAAGCTCCTGAAAATGGACCTTTTGAGAGACCCGTCAGGCAGGTCAAATAGTGACAGTCTAGAGATGGGCTTTTGCAGAGGTCCAGATCTATTCTGCCCCCTCCAATTGTTGCTAGATTGCTGATTTTCATAGCTACTGTCACTGCAAGGTTGTTGGTTTTCAAGGTTACCAAAGAACAGGGGAGAAAGGGATGGGCAAACTAAAACATCACAAAGCTTGCTGTTCATAATGACATTCAGCCACTTCTCTTGAATAAAAACTCTTTGGATTGTCCCAAAACTTTGGTTAATTTCCAGTTTTCACAAAAATTTAATTTCTTTTGACCTTTTTTTTTTTTTTTTTTTTGCCATTGCAATTGCCTGTTTTATGGATGAGTTTTTTGTTTGTTTTTTTTTTTTTTTAGTACTTTGCCATTCAAAAGTGCTTCCTACTGATTCCATTTTTTAGCAATATATTTTTTCAGCTCTCTGCTGAAATTCCTAATATTGTTCTTTAACTATAGGAGAGTACTAATTATACTTATTTTGAAGCTTGGATCTGATAACTTTATTATCCAGAGTGCCTATGATCAGTTTACGTTATCTCCTCGTGTCTCTGTTTTGTGTTTGTTTTTTGTCACAAATGTTGTCTTTGCAGAATTTTTTTTGCACAAATACGTTGAGTCCCTGGATAAAGTTATCTTTCTCCAGAGAGCAATCTCATTTTATTCTGTGAAATGTGTATCTGTGTAATCCGAAATCATATTTCATTTATAGGGACTTCAAGGATGCAAAAGTGCATAGCATTCTCTCTCTCTCTCTCTCTCTCTCTCTCTCTCTCTCTCTCTCTCTCTCTTTTTCCTTTTTAGTTGCAGTTAAAGCCATGGGTTTCAGTAGGAACCTTTATGTGGGCATTGCACTTTAATTATGCCCTTAGCTCAAAAGTGCTATGCAAAGCACTTCTAAAATCCACGTGGAAACGAGGCTCACCTCTTTGGGCCTTTGCCCTTCCCCAGATCTTGGCCTGTGATTCTTCACAATTTTATTATTTCTGTGATTCCTTTAAGTAGATAATTTTGGTATGTTTCCCAAATTTTCTAATTGTTCTGGTTAGTAGAATTATCTGAATTACTTAATCCATCATTACTAGATGCAGAAGCCATGTTTATTTTTATTCGAAGTTAGTGTGGTAAAATCTAGAATTGCATCAATACTAATAACTTGAATTTGTACCCCTTAATATTTTGAAATTTAAAACATATATATAGTAATTAAATAAAGAACTTGAATGATGCACTAGAAAGTCTCTTTAGATCTTTTTTGTTCTTTTTTCTGGTTATTTTAAAAAAAAGAGGCATTGATGAAACAACCAATATTTTTGTAATGGACTCAACTTGCCTCAATGTAGCCACTTTAAATCATACATTTGTAAAATAGGCCTTAGTACCATTGCAGATATAAATGAATCTTGTTCCTAGCTAACATTAAAGGCCAGTGAAAATGCAATCAACCAAATTTTTCAGTAAAACTTCTCTTTGACAATAGGTTAGCTGCCAAGGGATGCCAATTAATTAATTCTTTGTGACTTGAGAATGTCTTACAGTCTATTCTCTAATTTCTAAAGCCATACTTATTAATAGTTAATATGACCCCTGACTTACTTCATGACACTGAAAGACACTAAGGAGTAATAAATTCCCTCTCTCCTTCTTTTTTTAATTGTAACATCCTTTAGGGCCTTGAATAAAAGATATTTTGCAAATGCTGAAGGCTTTGTGTAAAAATTGCCTACAGTCTGGAGATAAAGGTCTGTAGTGAGATCTGCCATCTGGTACACGTGTTTAAAACAGGAAAACATCTTATATACACCAATTTTGACAGACACTCATTTCTAATGGGTAAGCCAAGTTATCCTCAAAAGTAATAAATAGTGAACACAGTCATGTATCCAATGGTTTGAATTTCCCTTCTTAATTTTCCATTTCCCCATCCCTATTGCAGTTTGCATTCATCTCTATGCTAATTGCTTCATTAATGCTTTAGAAAGTAGGATGTTTGTTGTATTCTGCAGTTGCTAGGTCACCTAAGGCAGAGTAAATTCTAACTTTGAATAATCTCTATAAAATTATTACTGAAATGCTATCTTTTATACCTTTTGTGCCTTTATATTTGATATATTTTATACTCCTTAAGCAAGATTCTGTGATATACATATTTATATTTAGGATACTATGGAAACTGTTGTCCCAATTTAGAAACTTTTATTTGTTGTACTCATTTTAATGATTTTTTTAGTGTTATTGGGGCTAAAATGATACCCCAAAATATCGTGCTTTGACATGCTGAACTATGCAGCCTCAAGGTCTCTCTGCTCCCACTTGGTCTATCAATCTTCTCTCTCCCACAAAGCAGAAGATGAGGTTGTTCTTTGAAGTTTCCTTAACTGTCTAGAAACCAGACCTGCCAAAGAAGAACATAATTGCTTTTGAGCCCCTCCATGAATTTCATTGCCTAGAAAAGATTAAAAATCATACCATAGAAGAAGAGATTGAAAATTAATCACTACACTTAAGAGCCCAGATGAGCTCTGTCCCAAGCTATCGTTTGTTCTTGGGTCCCATTCAATTCCCAAAGAGAATTATTTACTAACCATTGTCATTACCATTAAAAATTACATACTACCCCTCAAAATGGCCTTTTCCTCCATCTCTCCTTCCCCTATGAAAAAGGGTACATAAGCATCTGGACCTCACTGGATTATTGGGCAGTTATTCTCCTGTGAATCCCCTGTGCTTATGCACATTAGTAAAATTTGTATACCTTTTTCCTGCTGATCTTTCTGTTGTCAATTCATTTCAACACATTTAAACTCAAACCTTCAAAGGGGGAGGGAAGTTCTCTTTCCCTTACAGTGCATTCAATAAGATAGACATTTTGAAATCAGCATGCATTGCAGATTAAAATATTGCTTATTAAGATTATCAGTCTTAGTGTATCTAAGAATAAATATAAGGAAAAAATGTTTAAAAGAAATTAGGAGCTATGATGCTCTGACTTTATATTTATATTCAAACTTAATCCCACAAAGTGAGATTGATAATGAGTTTGTGAAATGTTACTATCATGAGATAAATACACTTTCAATTTATTATAGGTTGATGGTAGCTTTCTTCTTTAATATTTGCCATAGGTTAGTATTTTTAAAAAAACATTAAAATTACCATGTAGCAATTTTAGACATGTCTACAGTATTCTAATGAAAATATAACCTTGATTCTGGACAAACATGAAAAAAAATGAAAGACGTTATAGAATATTTATTACCTGAATTGATTGATATAGGCTATATACTAAAGAAAATATTAATTGCCTTTTGACCTACCAAGTTTGTTTTTGTAGATTCAAAGGACCTTGAAAATAAGATTATAAAGTAGATTTTTTCATTTTTATTTTATTTTACCCTTGCCATGCCGTATTTTACCGCATAAATTTTCCAACATATTAAAGGAAGACTTTGCCTTAATATAGAATTTTAAGTATTATATTTGAAATATTTTGTCATTTTCCCTTGTAGGAAAAAAATAATTTTTCCTTTGTCCTTCTAAATTCTCAACTGTAGGACCTATAACAAAAGACAGATTACAAAAGAAAAACAAACAGAAGTTTATTAACATGTATGTGTCATATATAAATGGGAAATAGCCAGGGAAATGAGTAACTCTCAAAGAGGTGGGGTAAAATTCAGGACTAAATACCATCTTCAGCTAAAAACAAATAATCAAAAAGTGTGTGGAGAGACCAGTTATGGGAAAGTGACCAGGAAAAGTATGATAAACAAGAGTAAGGTTTGTTATGTAGGTTTAAATAGGAGATTTATTTTATAAATGTAAATTTTTCTTACAAAGGGTAACTTCTACTCTGTCTTTAGAGCTTCTCCTCTGTCTGTTGTTTTTCAATAAAAATATTTCAGAATAATTCTTAGGCCATAGAGACACATTTTGAAGTAGCATATTCTGGTTTTCTACAGTCATATTTTGGGGTGGCATATTCTGGTCTCCTATGTCTGCCCTAAATAAATAGAATAAAATCCTGAAATATGTTATGATGCATTCTAATTTAATCATTTTACTTAGCATTTATTAAGAAATAAGCTGATCTTTAGAGCAATGACCTGAGCTAAGAAAAATAAGTACATGATTATTGACACTGTATTGATAAAGAGATTTGGGCACAGGGAGATGAAGTGAATTTTTAAAGGGCAGTAGTGAGTAATCAAGTATTCTGAACACTAATTCTGTTTGTATTGTATCAGTTATAAAGGATTGGTCAAAAAATAATTATAAAATCTTAGAATGAGCATTCGTTAGACTTGTAATATCATAAATCTCATGCAATCATTTTTCCTAGTAATAAGAGAATTTTTAGGGAGCACAGGATGAAAGGGACATGATGTAAGGAAAATGAATGTATGTTTCAATAAATATAGCATAGGGTTTCATTAATTAAATAGTAGCTAAAAGGACTTCTAAAATAAAGGCAACATAATTATGCTGTAATTAAGATATAGCACTATTAAATGGCATTTAGTTGACTCATTCATTCATTCTTTCATGCCACAAATATTTATTGAATGCCTATCATAGTTCAGGTCCTGTTTTAAGAGCCGATAATACTAGAGTGAATGTCTTTTAGAAAGTCTTTAAGAAACTTGTATTTCATCAATTTTCTTGATTATTATACAATAATGCTAATGATATTGAGTACTGACTGTTTAAATTGTATTTATTTCTTTCGTATTAGGACTTTTCCCAACATAATACAAATTTGGATTATGAACAGTGCCATGGTAATTATTACAGCTGACATAGTTTAAAGCAAAACAAATTGAGTGATGTTGAGTAAAATAAAAAAACCCTGCCACGACAAAAAACAAACTTGCAATAATCTAAGGGATGTTGAGAAAGAGAAATTGGAGTGAAGGTACTTTGTCAATTCTAATTATCCTAATTTGAAAAAGCAAATAGACCCACCAGATGTTACTACATGAGTTAATTGTGTCTTCAGCATTAAAGGTAATTAACTTACATGCTTACACTTGTACAATTTCTTAGACTAGCACTAAATTCATGTTATGACTTTCTGTAACACTGTCTTTAAGCAAAAGTCTCTAATAGAGTAATATAAACTCTTTGCAGGTGTGAATATCCTTGCATGCTATCCTTTGAGAAGACTGCCTAGGCCAGGAGTTAAACGGTATCAGTGTTCGTGGTAGGGAGTGGGCCCTGAGACCTTGTCTTCTGCTTCCTTAAGTGGCTGCTTGGCTACTCCTTGTTGAGTATTCCCTTGGCACATTTCCTTTGCTCTTCAGCAACTCAGGAGCCCTACAGAGAGAACAAAGAGAACATGGCCAGAGGCAATGAAGCTGTGGCTGTATTTTTCATTTGCTGGTTACTTTAGTGACTGTAATAATACCAGTTAACATTTATTGAATGCCAGGCAATTGTCTTAGTGCTTTACATTTATCCAGGCAATCCTGACTACAAGTCTTTAAGGTAAGTTTTCTCAGGATCTGCATTTTACAAGTGAGCATCCTGAGGTCCAGGGGAGTCAAAGGGTTAGTAAACATGTAGTGGTCTGAGATTTGAACCCAGACAGTCCAGATTAGAATCTGTGCTTGCAACAAGTCATGACTACAGAGCAAAAATATTCTATGATTTAGATTTTCCCATACTCACGTTTTCTCTTTGACCGTTCTAATCTTCCTTAACCTTGATTTTTTTTAAATACATAAAAGAGGAAAACTCATCTCTGTCTTATTTTCATTATAACATTGTCATTGCTAACAAATTACAACTATGAAAAAATATTTGGAAACTGTAAAACACTATGTGAGTATAAAGAATGGTTATGATTATCACTTGGCACTCTTAACAACCTCCTTTTTTACTCAATTCCTTTCTTCCTGGCTTTGTGACAGTCATATATACTAGCTTTTCACCAGCTTTTCTAAATCTTCCTTTTCTTTTTTCTGGTTTCATTTGCTCTTAACAATCACAAAAATGGGTAAAAGCCAGGATCTTAAACTTACCCCTGGAGAATAGAGATGTTATCTAGTCTGACTTCTTTATCTTACAGATGAGGGAACAAATTTTAATGCTACAACTGTTAATTTTGGCAGAGATCATATTTGTTCACAAATTCCACTGCCCAGTCTTAAGTCTTTTCACTGCAAATACTGGGTCCGTTGAATGGAAGGGCTTTCTGCATCTTCTTACTTTCTCATGGAAGGCTTTCAGATCTGAAAGAAAGCTAATAGTGGCTAAACCATAAAAATTGCAAGAGGGAATGTTTTAACACCACTTCCATATAAGATTGTAAGTGGTGATATCAGTCAAAAGCAGAAAATAGAAAAGATTAAACAAATTAATTCCATAATAAAAAGATACGCAGTATCAGGGCAGACTAACAAAAACATTTGTTTTTACATCTTTTGGGGAGGAAAAAAACTAATTAGTTTGGGACTGATTCAGATAGATGTCATTTTAAATTACTTTTTTGTTCTGTTTACCCAAAATAATGCAATTAGATGGAACAAGTACAATAAAGAAGATAGGTTTAAAACAGATGTCTTATAATAGACATTCACACTATTAAAAACTATATAGAGAACTGCCTGATAGGCAAATTTATGCAAAACTAAGTGTTGGGTCATTCTCAAGAAGAAATGAGCCTTGCTTGATTGCAGTGCATAGATTTAGCCACAGGTTTTGTTTTTAATCAATAGAGAATATCACTTGGTCAAGCTAGGCAGAATGTTGTAGTTTGCGATATGGTAGGGAGAGGTGGGTGGTGAAGGGCATTAATTGGGTTAATCGGTCTACTCAAAAAGTGACAGAAGGCTGTGTTTTATCTTCTTTGTTTCCAATTTTAATTTTTTTTCTTACTTGCTTCATGTTGCTTGCAATTTGGGTTATGGATATATGTCTATATGTACACAGATGGATACACAGATGTATATGTATTTATACACACACATTTTTTTCTAAGAGAGTTAAATGATAATAACTATCTAATTTAGTGAAATTTTTATTAATCTTAACTGATCTTTGCCCAGGTTTTGTTTGAATAAGGAAACGAGGATGGTTGGAAGGTTAGTCTGAGATAGCAGAAATTGACTTTGACTATAGCATAAACACGTTTTTATTTGAATGCCAGAGTTTTAAGATAAAAGCAAAGAGGGAATTAGACTCCATTAGCTATCTAATGTTCTCTGAACATTTTCTAAGTGACAGACAACTTTTCCTTCCTAACCTATAAAGAATAAATGTTGGAGAAATTATAATTATTCTGTAAGTACTAGTGTCCTTCCCCTGGAAACTGTAAGTACTCTTTAAATATTCATCCGTCCATTCATTAAAAATATTTCCTGCACTTCTATGCACCCCACATCAGGCAAGTGTTGGATAGCATCAGCACAACCTCGTCTCTCACAGAGTCTGTGATTCTTTAAGGGATGCAGATTTACGATTTGCAATTCAGGGAGATTAGGGATGTGGGATGGGAATATTTACTGTGTTCCATGAACACATGTAGAGTCAGCTGATCTAGTCTGGTGTGGCAGATGGGGGCATATGTGAGAGGTCAAGGGAAGGATATCTGGCTGCATTTTGTAGAATATGGAGAGTTGGCAGAAGCAGATTACAAACTGCCTAATAAACTATGCTGAGAATTTTGAAATTCATCCCATGGACAATGGAAAACCATCAAATGGTTTTAATGGGAAGAGAAGCGATTGAGCATATTTGCATTTTTGAAAGATCATTGTTTAAATTAGTTTGAGAATTTTTGAAAGATCATTGTTTAAATTAATCTGTTAATTAGGATTCTTTTTAGGCAGGATTTATTTCCGCTAATTCTTGGCATAGCTCTCTGTCAGTAAAGATTTATCAAATACTGTGGTACAGTATTTGGTACAGAAATTTGGTACAGAAATTTGGTCTTGCTTATTTCTGTTTGACAATTATCTATTTTTTGCCTATTAGGCATATTGCAACATGCTAGATTATCTAAAAGTATAATACAACTCCTTGAGATCACTCTAGGGCTGTTCCAGTTCTGGTAGTGATAGTTTTGAGGAAGACCAATAATCATTCTATTTTCTTGATTCAGAGGATTGTGCAACCACTTGTTTTTTAGTCCCTTCCAGTTGCTTTTCAATTAATCTTGAATCTCCTTAGGAGGTACCTTGGCATCACCCTTTTGACATTTTTCTACCTCTCTTCACCAAGTTTTACCCTGATGGAAACCCTGGGTTTCTTGAAGATAATCCTGTTTCATACAGCTATCTTTTGAATTCATGTCTGCAAATCTGTAAGTACAATAAAGAAGACCAGTTTAAAACAAATGTCTGACAATGGACATTCACACTATTAAAAACTTTATATAGAACTTGGATCTTCACTGCCTTGATAGCATCTAGAAGATGAATCTATTTCTTTCTAAATCTATTTCTTTCTAAATGCTTTTTATTGCATTGCTTTGATATCATGCTATTAATAGAAGTACAGCATGCTGATAACTGGGTTTTTCGGGGGTGGAGATTGGGGAGGGAAACTGTCCTATCTGTGGTATAAATAATTCCACTATTACCAATTTTACCCTACTAACTTGACATCCCTTCAGTGTGCTCTTGCTTCAAGTTTCAAAATTATCTCCTTTCCTGAAGATAAAAGAAAGTTTAATTTTCTTCTGGGTAAAGCCAGTTAGCAAAGACAGATAGCCTAAGATCCTCCATCCCAACTCTTCAAACTCTCCAGTCATTTGTATCAGTGTAATGGAGCTCAGACTGATCTCTGTCTGCTCTCCACTAATGTAATAGACTTAAACAGAGTCTTCCTTGTCAGGTGCAATTTTTGTTTTGACACCTATTATGGACTGAATTGTGTTGCCTCAAAATTCGTATATTGAAGTTTTAACCCCCAATGACTCAGAATGTAACTGTAGTTGGAGATAGGGCCTTTAAAGAAATATTTAAGATCAAAAGAGGTCATATGCATGGGTCCTATCCAATACAATTTGCTTCCATATAAGTAAATGAGATTAAAACACACACGCAGGAGACCATGTGAAGACAAAGAGAGAAGATGGCCTTCTACAAGCCAAGGAGAGAAGCCTTAGCAGGAACCAACCCTATTGACACTTTAATCGTGGACTTATGGCCTCCAGAATTGTGAGAAAATAAAGTTTCTGTTGTGTAATCCACCCAGTCTGTGGTACTTTGTTATGGCAGCCCTAGCAAACTAATATGACATCCCACTGGTAGAATATGAGAGGATCTGTGTTATTTTAACATGACCCATATTCAATATTAAAATTTTTAAAAGTATTTGCTAATTTAATAAATGAAAAATTGTTTTGATTATTTTTATTTCTGTTTATATTGATTAGTTGTAAGGTTTTATATTTTATCTATTTATTTGTCCATTATATTTATGCTTTTATAACTGATCAAAGCTTAACTCATGTTTCTAATGTGATCTTAATATTGTTTTAAAAATCTGTTTAAGCAGGGCTTAGTGGTGCATGTCTATAGTCCCAGCCTCTTAGAAGGCTGAAGAGGGACAATCCTTTAAGCCTAGAAGTTCAAGTCCAGCCTAGGCAACATAGCAAGACTCTGTCTCTAAAAAAAAAAAAGAAAAGAAAAATTAAATAAAAAAATCTGTTTGAAGAGCTTATATTTAAGGACTCAGTGATTTCTGTTTGTTTATTTTGCTATTTTTGCTATTTTAAACATAGGCTATTTTAAAAATTATTTTATGTTTAGAAACGTATCTTCCAGTAATTTTATGATTTATAAAAATCATTCAGAATTTTAACCCATCCAGAATTTGGTATAGCATACTATGAGAGTTGAATATATATTTATTCTCTTCTTAGCAACTCTTTATTTTCCTATTAGTATTTACTAAGTAACATAATATCTTTATTAGTTGTATGCTTTATTTATCATATATAAAATGTTATATTTTAAAAACTTTTATTTCTAAGTTATATCTTGTTTTCCATTTATGTGTATATGCTTGCATGGTACAGCAATAATATAATTATGTTGCTTTTTTATTATTTAAATATGATAATGTAGATTCTTTCTCATGACTCTTTATAAAATTTTCTTAGCATTTATGTCTATTAATTTTTCAGATAAACTTCATTACATATATTTTCAATGCCCAGTTACAATGGAGTATTATTTTGGGAAGAATAGAAGTTATTACAAATAATTTGTTTGCATTTAGTAACATGATTTTTTCCCTGTCCATTTAGGTATTCTACATGTATTTCTGTAAAGATATGCAGTTTGTTATCTTTTAAAAAACATATTCCAAACTAGCCATTATATGCTTTTCTTTTATTTGGTTACTATTTTTCATGTTTCTCTTCTCCCTTAACTAATTCATTGCTGTGGCATCTAAAAACAGAAATCATTTAGTAAACTTATTAATTATATAAATTTTTTACTGTTTTTTTAAGTAAATGCTCTTAAAATTCACTGACTATCTAATAATGATAGCTGTCATTTTACTTTATCATATACATATTTTAGGACTTCCAGAATGAAATTGTAATCGAAACTATAAAGCATTATGTTCCCACTATTAGCAGGTAATTTCCGATATTACATTATTAAAGTGTAAGATTGATCTGGAACAATTATTCTCTTTCAAAGTTTTTGTTTTTAAATAAAGAATGGTTATTGAATTTTATCAAAAGCATTTATATTAGATCATACTATTTTCCTTCTTTATCTCATTTATGTAATCGCATCCATAACATGATATACCTAATGCTAAATATTACTGTATACCAAAATAATCTGACATGACTGTGATAAATAGCCATCTTACTATACGTTTGAATTCTATTAATTTGCTAGCATTTTATTTAGTATTATGAAGTTCAAATTCATAGGTGTCTTAGTTCATCTGTGCTGCTATAAAGGAACACCTGAGGCTGGGTAATTTATAAAGAAAATAGGTTGGTGTGGCTCGCAGTTCTGCAGGCTATACAAGAAGCATGACACCAGCATCTGCTTGGCTCCTGGTGAGGTCCTCAGGCTGCTCCCACTCATGGTGGAAGGCAAAGGGGAGCTGGTGTGTGCAGAGATCATACGGTGAGAGAGGAAACAAGAGAGGGAGGAGGTGCCTGGCTCTTTATAACAAACAGCTTTGGCAAGACCTCACAGAGTTAAGAACTCACTTATTACTGTGAGGACAGCACTAAGCCATTCATGAGGTATCCACCCCAGTGACCCAAACATCTCCCATTAGGCCCTACCTCCAACATTGGGGATCAAATTTCAACATGAGGTTTAGAAGTCAAATATCCAAGCTATAGCAATAGGTCAGTGGTTTGAACTGAGATTTTCCTGTGTTATGTTTTTTGTAAAATGTGTAAAATTTTGTAAAGTCATATCAGCTTGATAGTACTGGCTAGATAAAATTATTGCCTAACCTACTGTTTCTTACATAGTAAATAATACATTTTTCACGAATGAATGAATATTCCTTGAATGGTTTATGTAGCATTAGAATTACACATTTTTTTCCAGTACATTCAGTTCTGCTATAGCATGAAATATGTTCCTAAAAATTACTTGCTATGCAAAATCACATAATAAAAAATCAGAGGGCTTATAGGAAAAATGGAGTTAGGAGCACAACCCTCAAAAATTTTATCAGTCAGTGACACATAAAAAAAATGGAAACCTAATAAAAAATAGTAGCATAGTTTTACACATGTTAAATGGTTAGACTATACATACAAATACTGCAATAAATATGGCATTTCACATTTAAAAGGACCTGAAATTTGCTTGCGGAATGGGAGTCAGAAGGGTTGCAACTATGAGTTATTTTGAAGTGATGCAAGGTGGGTTAACTGAGTTGTAACATCATATGTGGGTCTAGGTGGCTCATAACACATACTGTGAATTGAGGTGGCTGGTAGGGGTGTGTGTGTGTGTGTGTATGTGTGTGTGTTTGTGTGTATGTGTACCCTTGCACAGCTGAGTTTAGCTGGATGCAGTTTTCTTTTCAATGATACCATGCACAAATGAAAAATCTGTGGTATGCTAAAATTAGTCCTTAATATACCAACTGTGTTGGAGCAAATACACTGTTTAAAACAAGTGTTACAGCAGAACTGACTCTATTTGAGGGAGCTCAAATATCTAGTCTTGAAATTCTCTGGGAACTAATTCTTTCATAACTTCTATTTTTTCCCTCATTTCTTTTTCCATTCTTTATCTGTTGAGGTTATCTTCTTTTGTTGAGGTTATCTTTTTCTGGAATTATTTTTGTCATCCCATTGATTTTATCTGCATTCAGAGTGTACTTTTACTTCTGAGGTCTGATATTAGTCTTTGCCTTGGCTCCATGCCCAGCTCAAGTCTTTGTATATGAGCCAGTTGGGAAAAATATGATGGAACCGATAGTTGCCAAAGGAAAATTTTAAATACTTTCCACCTCATTTCTCTGTTGTGCCTGAAGTCATACCTCCTTTGGAGCAACGTATTCGCCGAAAAAATGTAGTAAGAGATTATATAGGTAGTGTTTTTCTATAAAGCATAACCATGATAGTCTGTAAAATAATGATTCTTCTCTTACTGTACTGAAAAGTGTGTCGTGTAATATGACAAAAGTTTTTAGAAGAAGTTTAAAATACATGAAAGAAAAGATGTCTTTTCTCATCTATTATTAGGTTGATGGCTAAGGCACCTATAACTAAAGACAAATTAACAAGAGAAATGTATGTACATGTTGTATTTAATATAATTTTTATGTGACACAGAAGCCTTCAGAAAAAAAAGACCCAAAGAAACAGGGAAACTGCATTTTTATACTTAAGTCTGATGAAGACTGGACAGCTGTGTAGAAGTGTGATTAGATAAAAGCAGTATGATCTTATGATGATAAACTGGAGGAACCTTAGCAAGGCCTTTTTTTCCAGATTCATTTTGATGTCTCTGTGTCTTCGAGGTTAGGGATGCTCCTTTCCTTCAGGTGGAGGGAGGGTACTTCTGGAATTTAGGTTTTATGACCTGCTTCAGGGGAGAAGGGTAAGGGAAAGGTGAACATGATCTTCCTGCTTCTGTTGTTTTGTTTTATTAGGAATGTTAAGCAGGGAGTGTGGTGGTACTTGGCTTAAATATCTATTTGACTCAAGCAAAATGCAAACCAATTAGTCAGTCATTAAGAATTTAGTTAGCTTTCTGTAGCCAATATATCATGAAATCTCTGTCCATCCAACCTTGAGAATGAGCCATATCTAAACTATTACATTATTAGAACACCAAGAAAAATCTAGAAAGCACAGGTTGATGTTGTCTGTATTGCTATATATGAAGTTATTAAAACTGGAGAAAACTCTACTTCAGAAATAAGTACTGTTTAGGTTTTGCATTAAAAGTTCAGACCAGCATATCACAGGGTGCTTCTTAGTGAAATGATTTAAAATTTGTTGCATTCTAAAAGCAGGTTTTCCTTTTAATTTTCATTTCTATATATACATTTCAAAATATTATACTTCATGAAAAAGATAATTGACATGGAGAAAAACAACAATAAAAATCTTGAAATTAAGGGCACTGATTATTCTTACCAGGGTTAGGAGAAGAAAGAAGTTATCTGCAGTGAGCAAAATATTCTTCTTTTAAAATCTTTCATTTATGAGAAAATTGGAATATATATTTACTACATTGTGAAAAGTGGCATAAACTGTATAATACTATTTTCTCTAACTGCATCTTCAGAAAGGTGAATGATTGAAGCTTTGCTGATTTTTCCTTTGACTTTTGAGGCTTTTCCCTTTTAGATTAATATATTTTTATGTTCCCTTTTAGTTAAGCAGTAGTATAAATGTACATTGCTAAAAATAGTGTTTCTCAGAATTCTCTAGTATCAGTGAAAGACAGCATCCAATCATGTGTTATCAAAAGTACTAAATTAGTGTAAATTAAAATATAAATTAGTGCATCATGTAGGGTTTGATATACATCTAAATCCATACTGCTATTTCACTCTTATTCAAAACAGGTTTATGGCATATTCAACAGAGAAATTATAATTTATTTCATGGGGGCAAGCAGAATGTTACTTTTCCTGGAAAAATTTGATTTATAAGTTTTATCTTTGTTTCATATCCATTACCCTTTAAAAATAACTAGTTATTTATCACTGAAAACTTCGAAAGTGAATTTTCAAATACATTTGATGTTCATGCTGTCACTACTTGCACTTTGATTCACTCATCTGTCTAAATGGCTTAACAGTTTTGCCATATTCCTGGAAAATGTTTTGGAATTGTGAATTATCAGAATTTTTTCTCCTCTTTTCCTTCTAGAATTACAAATTAAACTTCTAAATCCAAGGACCTTTGCTGTGGTGTGGAGAAAAATATTACAATTTTGTGTTTATCTTACCTTCCTAACTCTCTTTGGGGAGCTATTTTATCTAAATAGTTTTTCAAGAAACCATTATGAAAATGTGTATATTAAATGGCTCTAACGTGGAGCTTGTGATATTTCAACTCAGTATTCTTTGTTTTATGTGTCTGGAAAGATTGTACTTACTTTTCCTCTTTACACTACAATTTGCTATTGTGGGGCTCTAGACTGTGTTCGACCGAATAAGAACTATTTTTCTGAATTTTGATTGAGTGTAATTTAGTATTTTATGACTTCCAAGATGATATTCTTCATATCATGTCTATAAAGTCTCTATATCAAATTTATGATGTATTTTTTAAAAAGAAATTAATTTCCATAGATATTTCAGTTATAATTTTTTTGTTTGTTTCATGCAACTGAAAACATTTGTTTCTAGGATTTGGAATATTGTAGAAGATATAGGGTGAAAAAAAACAGTAGAGCAATGGAAGAATTTTATTGGTGAAATTACAGAAATTGTGTCCACTATTGTAAAGCATTGGCATCATTTTAGTACATTTTCTCTTAGCATTTTGGCATTTTATACTTTAAAACTTGATTTACTTTAAGAGCTGTTTACACTGCTTTGTAATTATCTTTCTTATCCAGTGCCTTTAACCTTGATTTGATACATTTGTAGCCTCAGTTATTTTATTACATCCTATGATGTTTCCATAGCCCAGGAGACATCAATTTCTTTTTAAAAATTGTATCAAAAAAAATTGTATCAATCTGGTTATCTAAAGAGGTAGCATTTGCTTTGGGAAAACAAGTAGGGTTGCCTTTGGAGGTCAGGCTTCTTAGTTCATTCAAAAATATTTATTGCATGTATTCCACCTGCCAAGCATTTTTAGCCCATTCTAAGTGTGAACCAATCAGACAAGACAACCATTTGTCACATTCTGTCTAGATGGGGTAGGGTTGGGAGCTTAATTAAAAGAGAGAGGTAGAGAAATATGCATTTGAAGATAATAAAGATAGCTAGCATTTGAGTTTGTGTAAAAATAAAGTAATAAGTATTGAGTTTAGATGAAGCAACTAACAATAGGTTAGAAATAATATTCTGCAGCCTTGTAACCTCTATTTGACTTCTGAGTTTGAGTAATAGTTGTAAGTAGCATAAAAAAGGCTTAATTTTTCACTTTTCTTTTTGGTAAAGGTATATTTACTTAGCTTGTCCATTTAGAGTAGTGTTTAACATAACATCCCTGTGAGAACATTCCGTTACATATTCACAAGCAAACTAACACCACATTTTTTTATTGTATTTTATAATTTAGTACAAATGTTTTAGGCCTCTATCTTATCTTCAAATCACTGGTATTTTAAATTTCACAATGAATATGAAATTACTTTTTGACTTAGAGTGACTATATTGTTACTAAAATACTTAATGTTTTAGGAAGGTTGAGTCGCCACTTTTTTTTGAGTTAATATTTGAATTCTCATTACTTAGTAGCCTCTGGTAAGTGGAAATAGTACTCATACAATTAAAAAAATCAGTATATGCTTTCAAGAGTTTTTTAGAATTTTTACATTTTGTCATCGTGGGGGTTAAATTTTAGCCTGGTGTTCACTTACAGTATATATTAACAGTTTATGAAATGAAATAGTCTTAAGTATGATGTATGATGCACCCGCATATAAATGAAAATGGCGTGCACAAAGACACTTTACTATGGGAACTGTACTGGAAGATTTATGAAAGCATGTGAAATTGCACCTAAAATTGTGTTATTAGTGACTATAAGCAGCAATGCTAAATTTATTGTACTTGATGAATGAATTAATGTACTTAGTCCAGTCAGTTACTTTTGTTTAAATGTCTAAATAATGTCTTCAGTTTTTTAAAAAAATATGTTTGTAATTTGTACTATTGGGGAAGTATTCTTGGACTGCAGGAATTATTGTCAATGTGTGATTTGTGTTTTTATTTTATAGAATCAGCTAACATGATACTGATTTTTATAATTGATATTTAGATAATTCTAATAACTGTGTATTTGACAGCCTATTAAGATGTTTTGCATTGGAAAAAATCATGTCAAAATTTGGACCATATTGCTTGAAAATGCAAAAAGAAATGCCATTCATACCATTCAAAAATAACCACACTTTTTTCTTTTTTTTTCTTTTTTTTTTTTTTTTTTGAGACAGTCTTACTCTGTTGCCTGGCTGGGCTAGAGTACAGTGGCATCATTATAGCTCACTGCAACCTCAAACTCCTGGTTTCAAGTGATCCCCCCGCTTCAGCCTCCCAAAGTGCTGGGATTACAGGCATGAGCCACCGTGCCTGGCCCAAAACAACCACGATTCTAAATGTGAGTAAAAACTGAGAAATACAAGGTAAATGAAGGTACTTTCATATAAGATGGAGTTAATTCCAAAAAGAAAAGTCCAGAAGAAAAGGTTTTGGGCAAACCACACAGCTAAATGGTGTTGTCTGTGTATTGCTTATCCCTGTCTCAGCTTGGAATATATTAATAGTAGATGGTTGCCTACTCCTCATATGAGTATATATGGTAATCATAAGAATTACTACTGCCATTACTAATTACTACTAATGTGAGTATTAGCAGCAGTGATTTAGTAACTAATCTGTTAAAGTAAACTATATTAAATCTTTCACTTATATCATCTGTGCATTTGTTTTGGGAAGCAGGCTTATTAATGACAAATTCTTCAGTATACTCATGCAATAGCTCTTTAGAATCAGTGTCTACTCTGCATCTAGAATACAAACAATATCAATTTTCTTACGGGTGGCAGTTGACAGAGATGGTACAAGGCCTCTTCTATAAGGTGTTTCTTTAGAAAAATAGATTCCACCTTTGTTTATTTGTTACACAATTTGTGGTGGCAGAGCAATTTTTAAAAGGCAGAGAAGTAGTCGATTTTTAAAGAAAAAAAATCCTATAAATAATATTGGCTAGCTGAATCCTTACTTTAAAAACTCATTGAGCCTAATTTAAGAGTTCTAAAGAAATAAAAACAAAAGAAATAAACCACAGTTATCTCTTGAAAGAGATCCATAGGCACAAGGAAACATCTACGTAGTGTATATTAATGGATTTTATCTTGAGATTTGCAGATGGTTTTTATGCCATGTGGTTTTTATGCCATGCTTTCTCTTCCATGACTGATCTATAAAGATAGTCATACTCTTTTGGCAGTTCTTCATTTTAGCTAAGAAGAAACATAGAAAAATAATGTAATAATTAAAATAGTATTTTTTCTGAAGTTTGTTTAATTTCAGTGTTTTAACTGTGATGTTTGTTTTAAACTTTTAAAACTACTTTAAACATTAGAACGAGATTTTAGAAGTATAGTCATGCATTGCTTAATGATGGAGACATGTTCTAATAATGTGTTGTTAGATGATTTCATCATTGTGAAAACATCATAGACTGTACTTACACAAACCTAGGTGGAATAGCTTGCTATGTACCTAGGCTAGCCTAGGTATAGCCTATTGCTCCTAGGCTCCAGATCGTGCAATATGTTACTGTCCTGAATACTCTAGTTAGTTGCAACACAATGGCAAGTATTTGTTTGTCTAAACACACCTAAATATAGAAAAGATAGAGTAAAAATATGGCATTATAATGAGACCACTGTCATATACATGGTCTGTCATTAACTGTAATGTTATATGTCACATGACTGTACTTTGGACTTAACGCACCTGGCTCTCAGTTAATAGATAAGGTCCATTTTCTTCAAGTATTTCAGAGGAAGGAAATTATAACCTTTTCGATGGTATAGAAAGACCTCTTATGACAAGATAGAGTTCTGATGTCCTCATGCCAAAAGGTGGAAAAGAGAGAGAGGGAAAGTAGACAGAGGGGAAAAGGGAGGAAGGGGGCGGGGCAGAGAAAGAGAGAGAGAGATTGAGCCAGAAAAGCTTGCTTGCTCCTATAAGCCAGAGTGTACTTACTGAGATCAAGAATCGAATATATTCTGAAAGTACATAAATGGTACACACATATAATTTTTTCAAGGTTATTCTCCCTTATGGATGTGACTGGCCTGACAGCTCTTTCTGATCTCTGCTTTTCCATAGTTAATAAACATAATTTATCTATGACATGCCTTTGTGTGGGCCAGAATTGTGAAACTGGCTGGAGTTTAAAGCAGCTTGCAGAATACTGTCAGAAAATAATCTTTTTTCCTAATGTTATTAATGAGTCTTCACACTGGTTCCCAGGCATACTAAAATAATGAAGCAAGGAGGAATTAAATATCTTTGCTTTCTTTTCAAAGTGTGGCAATCATTATTTGTCTAAGTTAGTCATTAGGATTGCTGTGTTTTCATTTAAAAAGTAGCAGTTAGTGCAGTAATGCATCGCATTAGGTTAGGGTTTAACAAACTGAAGGGATTTAGACACTGCCATGAGAAAAAGCCCATGGGGGGTTAAATACATACTCTCAGCTCTAAAGAAACTGATATTAGATAAATGGCAGTAAGTCTGCTCTTTCCCAGTGGATAGAGAAGAAAGGACTATGGAGGACATTAGCAGAAACAAAGCTAAAATGGATGGATAGTCTTGCTTGTTCTGTGCATGTCATATTCTATTACTCATATTTTGGTGGTTTTTATTACTAATGACTAGTTTTTTGATATTTTGTATGTATTAATTCAAAAGTCTTCTTTTATCAGTATTGTGGCTGTGGACAATTCATTTTAATCTTTTAAGCCTTCATTTTTTCATATGTAAGGTGAGGATTAAAACATCTCCTCTGGGTAACATAAAAGGCTGTGAGTGTGAAATCAGATAATAAAAGTATTTTATAAGCTGAAAGACATCAGACTCCTGTTAGGTTATAGCATTACATGTCCACGTATAACTAAATGGACTTAAGTATACCATAGTTTTAAAATCTGTATCCAAATGGGATTTATGGAATGTAGAGTCTGTTTCCATTTAAAACCTGCCTCTGGACTTCCAGTTGACTAAAAATCAGTCTCCCATTGCATGATTCTCTAAATAATGCAATAGTGAGTAAATAAAATCCAAATTTTGTACCATGGTCCAGAAGATCTGTTCTCTCCACACACACTCACTTCCTGTCAGTCTCCTCATTAACAACCCTACATAAGCCCCACTGGCCTTCTGGTTCAGAACAGGCTCATTCCCACCTCAGGAAGGACTTTTAGTTGGGACTTCCTCATCTTGGAATTTTCTTCCAGATCATTACATGACTTGCTCTTCACTTATTTACATCCCTACTAAAATGCCACCCCTTTAGAGAAGTCTTCATCACTGAGTCGAAATTTTCTCCTGCAGCCCACCCATCACTCCCTCTGCTCTTACTCTCTTTTATTTTTCTCATAGCACTTATTACCTGGCATCACACGTATTTCTTTGTTTTTATTTATTTACTGTTTATGTTTTAGATTTTTAAAATGTCTTTCCCTACTGGCAGAGAGTTTTTAGAAGGTAGAGAATTGAATATCCTTTTCCATTGTATCTCGCCATGCTGAACAGTGTGTAGCACAAAGAAGTGCACCATAAGCATTAGAAGCAGGCAAGAAAACAAGAAAAGAAAGGAGGGATGGAGGGAAGAAGAAAGAAAGGAAAGGGAGGAAGAAATGGAAGGAAAGGGAGGAAGGAAGGAAAGAAAGAAAGAAAAAGATAGTGAGAAGTAAAGAAGGATGGATGACAAATTCCGGCTATACATGTTGGTCATGCGTTCTCATTGTTTTGTAATAGGCTAAAATAGTGCCTCAGTATGTGGAGCAGATTTCCAAAGTATTTAAAGCTTAAAATGTACTTTTGGGAGTGCTTTATATTTAGACTTACTTATTCATGTATCCAAATGAATATAGATTTTTATATCTAAATATATATATATACACACATAGATATAATTATCTATCATCTATTTTTCTATTATTCTTGCCTTTCTGTGTACGGTTAATACTTTTCAGTTCACTACATTAAAGGTAGTTGGTTATACAGCTGCTGTATATTTTCCTTGTAGGTCAACAATTAAAATGTTGTACTGTGGTGGGCATTTCCCCTTCAGTAGCTAATAATAATGGGTGATTTTTATTGTTGGCATTGCTGCTTGTCTACTTATCCTTCCATAAAACTAGCGGGCAGTATTATAATAGCTGACCACAAAAGCTGAACATGGTATTGATGATATTGTATACCTTAATGAAACAATTAATGGCATTCCATTTCTGTTAAATTTACTGGATATATTCCATTGCAAGTACATTTTCAGGGTGAATTAGTAACTTGACTACTAAGAGATAGATCATAAACATTGCTATTTAGGTTTGAAATAATTAGCCTGGAGACCACATTGGTAATTATTGCCATCCAATGTTCCTATAGCTTTGCATTTCTCTAGAGATACAGATTTCATTTCTAGGAATCAATAACTAGACTTATCTACTGTGGTTTAATGCAGTATATATTAAATCATTATAATATATCCTCATTCACTGAAGCAGGGAGCTGGTAATAAAGCATTGGACTTAATTATAGGCAGATTTGGGATCCCCTTATCCCTCACTGCACACAGGGAAACACTAGTGTGTATTTACTCTGCTTTTATGTAGCGTATGTTATCATGCCATGCATCTTGTTTTGTATGTAGTGTGTTTTTCCCTTAATGTTCCTCTAAGTTGCTTCATTAGAGAAACAAGCATTTTATTTTCTAGACATCGTAATAATATAAAAGATGCCTGTTGATCAATTTGAACATTTTAAAACAAATGAAATCCTTTTGAAATGTTCATTACTTACATGCTCTGTACTTTTTTTCTTTCTTTCTTTTTTTTTTTTTTTTTTTCAGTTTTTGGGAGGACCTAGAATAAAATAACTTTTGGTAACTTAAATGACATAGTTTTGTCCTATTGATTCAAAGCTAGAAGCAATAGCCAGCATTATGTAAACTAACTTTTTATATCCTATAGAATTTTAAATGTAAATTGTGTATTCATTAAATGATCTCCTTTTATTGAATGTTAGGATGTCGATGATTCTCCAGTGATATTTCTAGGAGTAATGTTTTCTATGTGTGTCTCCTTACACTAGTAATGCATTTTTATTTTTAAACATTTCAAATTACTGAGCAGCATTTCAGATACCAAATATTTTCCACTGGGTTCATTTTGTGGCATATTTAAAAAATATGATTCCATACACGAAGACTTTAAAAAGGTGTTCTTTCAGATCCTAGATTAGAGCCTAAATTTAATATTCTTTTCTTCATGGAAATATTATTTAAGTAAACCCACAGAATTATATAATAATACTAAAATATGGATAACTGACAGAAGTAACATTTTTACCTGAATCTCCATTCTGATTTATGAGACTATACCATTTTAATATTATTTCTATTGCTTCTCAACTGTGGTGTGCGCTCCCTGTTTTATCTCTGCTTTTTATCCCAGAATAACCTTTCCAGTTGAGAGCAAAGGCAATGAAGTCCATCTGTACTAGAGCAAATTTATGGGTCCTTGGATTTCATCAGCCTCTCAAAGAGTATAACGACTCCACAGAAATGTAAAATCCACTACTCTCAATGGCATATAGAATTTTATGTATGATTTAGCAGTTTACTTACCAGAGCCCATTTATATTTGGGTGGATTTTTATTTTGTCACATGAATTTTTCAGCATTCAAAAAATACAAAAACTCAAAATTATAATGTCATTTTCCTTGCAGATCAGAAAGAAGATTGCATTCAGCTTTCCATTTAGAATATTTCACTCTAACCAGCAATTGATTAACAGCTAGTCACTTTGCCAAAAATAGCAGGGTCACCACTGGGCAATGAGAGAGTTCATATAATTTCTATGGTCATGAAATTGTGGGTCTTTTTCTCCAAAGCCTGAAAATAAATTAGGAAAATGTGGGTTGTCAGCAGGATGACAATATTAACGAAATTTTAATTTAAGACACCTCAGTATGAAGTTGTAAAAAAGTAGGTTCCCACTGACACCAGGCCTTGATTTTGAAGGGAGGGTTAAATTTAATTGACTTCTGTATATTTTTATTCTGTTTACTTGTGCCACAAAAATATTAATTAAGTTTTCTTTATGATTTAGTGGAAGAAAAACTTCTTTCTAACTCTGAGTCTCATCTCCTTTTCCTGGAACATTAACATTAGAAAACCTGTAATTGTCCATTCTTTCTCTGACCCTTTGAGATGTAAATCTCTTTAAAAGCTTCTTGCCAGTTTTACAATCCAGAAATGACTTTCTCAAGGACTTGGAACTATCCAAGATAGGTCCCTATCTCTCAGTTTCTGTAGGAGAGTAGGAGTCTAACTTCAGTAGGCCCTTGCTGCAAGCTGTAAAATTACTCCCTATCCTGAAGATGGGAGAAAGTATGCTTGTTCTTTGAGCAAAGCCAATTAGCAAACATAGATGGCCTAAGATGCCCCACCCCAGCTCTTAAAAACTCTCCAGCCCTTTGTTTCAGTGGAGTTAAGCTCAGGCTGTGCATATGACTTTTCTTTGCTATTGGAATAGCTTTGAATAAAGTTTTCCTTGCCTATTTAACTTTGCCCAGTACAATATTTGCTTTGATACAGTGTAATCTTCCCAGAGAATAGAATTCTTCCCAAATTCTGTTCTTTATCTTTTTCTACCAAGATCACAAATTTTCTATTAATGGACACTCAGTTTTTAAAAACCTTTTAATTAACCTCTCTAAAATTATTCAATATTGATAACCATGCCTCCTTTTTAAAATTAAATTATAGCTCTTTCATCTTTCCCAGTATTGTTCCTGATTTGGTAGTTCTTCTGTCATCTCTTAACTGTTGGTGATCCTTGTATATCCCTCTTCCATTCTCTGTATATCTCTTGCTGATTAATTTCAAATATAGCTCAACTTCCAAATATATGCTTATGACTCTGAAATATTATTCTTCAGGCCATTGTCCTCGAGTTGCTAGACTATGTTTTTTACTACTTTCATTTATCTCCACCTCAATGCTTCAAGAGCATCTTAGACCCTTAATTTATCTTGAAACTCTACCTCACAGCTTTTTAAATATTCCTGTACTGGATGAGTGCACAACTCTCAACATACGTGGGCAAGCCAATAACCCAGGCATCAACCCACACAGAACATTCATTAACTTGTTAACTTACTTTTTCAAGTACAACAGTCCTAATAAAATAAAAGAATAATAATAATAAAAGAATAATAATAAAAGAATACATGGATAATATTTTTAAAAATCTTGTTGGTTTATACCTGACTTTATATCCTCTTTCTGAATGATGGGTAGAAAGTGAGATGTAGCCAGGTGAGTACAGCATGAAAAAAGTTAACCCAAGGAAGGAGAGGCTGATGATTTGGTATTAAATGATTGGGTTTTGAAATATTAAGAGTTTGGCTCAAAATATGACAAGGATTAGTTTATAAAAACATATCAGTTTATTGAAATGGGTACACTACATTCAATACCAGGGAAATTTTTTTCCTGTAAATAGCCAGATAATAAATATTTTATCCTTTGTGGCTCATTAGGCATAACTGAAGATATTATGTAGGTTTTTATGTAATCGTTTAAGATGCAATCATATAAAAATATTTTTAAAAACATGTAAATTTCACCAGTCATATAAAAATAAGCAGGAGCCAGATTTGACCTGCAGGGTATACTTTGCAAACCCATGCTCTGGAGCATATTATAAATGAAAATATCATATTCATGTCGTAATGAGTCCAACTAAAACTTTTTCTAAAAAAATTAATCTCCCAATCATATGCTACGTAACCCCCAATCATGCTGTGTGTGTATGTGTGTGTGTGCATGTGCATGAACACATGTG
Organism: Indri indri; assembly: GCA_004363605.1. Taxonomy (NCBI): domain Eukaryota; kingdom Metazoa; phylum Chordata; class Mammalia; order Primates; family Indriidae; genus Indri; species Indri indri. Next base: position 63,252 of record RJWJ010003032.1, on the reverse strand, counting down.
TGTATATACATATATTTTTGGCTGTGTTTAGAATTTTCTCTTTGAAAATAGTAATTTTAATATCTAGGCCTTAATTTTTATTCCTTTCAGTGTTATAATTTCTTGGTAGATGTAATTGGTCAAGGACTAAGTAAATTATTTAATTGCTTTTTTATTATAATTGCATGTGAGCAACTGATCATTAGATGGAAATGAGAGGAATCATATTTATTTCTTGTCATGAAGAGAGGAAATAATGTTTAATTGGTAGACGCTAGAAAATCATGGTCACATTTGCACTTACCACTTGATCACCTTGTTTATGCTATAAATGTCATTCAGAAGAGATATTTATAAGTCATCTCTGTTAGTTATTTCTAGTTGTAAGGAACTCAGATTTGCTTAATTTTCTTCAGTTAACGGGGCTGTATTGCAAGGATATCTGGGGAGGAGTGCACAGTCTCTGTAGCAGTGCATTCAGGAGTCAAGATGAGCTGAAACTTTGTTATCCTTCTTAAGGGTAAACATTCCATCCGCAGCACTGGTGACCCAGTGGAAATGTGGATTCTGCCCTGATTTGGCTCCTTCGTGTCTGCTTCCCACCTGTCCTGCCTGCTTCTTCCTATTCTGTCTTCCTCTCTCTTTTCTGATGAGTGTTGTGACTTCCACGCCTGAGAGACTTTGCTTACTTTCTTCTTAATGAATGTGTGCTTGGCATTTGTTTTGTTTTGTTTTAATCACTAACCCTGGTAACTCCTAGAGGGATCTCTAATCAAAAAGATAGACCTCCTTCTCAGATGCTAAGTATTTGAGGTCTGGTTTGAGTGTTTGGCCTATTGCCTCCTCTTCAGACCATGTATGTTGGATTGTCAAAGTTTACAACCTGAAACACTATGTGAAAATAAATAAAATTTAAAAGCTATTGTAATGCCAAAACACTTTAAGCCTTGAGAGAGATGTGACTGATCTCTGAATCGCATATGGTTATAACTTATGTCATACAATCTATATGTTATATAATCTACAATCTCAGATTGTAGATTACTTTGCTTTTTCATTTTTCTGGTTCTGTACAATTACTAGAGAGAATTCAATGATATCGGGGACAAAAACTTCTTGTCTTCTTTATTAATGACCCTTATTAAAGACTCCCTTTTGTTGCCTTGTTTTGCTTAGCCCAGATGACAGAAAACCATGACTATTACGCCCTCTATAAAGGTTATTAAATGTATCCCTACCAAAAAGAAACACTATCTGTAACCAATCAAATTGTTATATGTACCAACCTTATATAAAAAAAATTGTAATCCTGCTAAAAACTCTTCTGCCTACAAAAATGAAACCTTAACTCCCCAACTTTGGAAAGGTGACTCAATTCCTTTGTGGTTGTTGTTTATGGGTGGACTATCCTCAAACATTACATTTGAATAAATTCTCTTTCAGTTAGATTCTGACCCTTCTTTTGATTGTTAGTTGACCACTGTTATTTAAATAGGAGGATAATCTTACTTTAAACTGAAAGTGTACTTTATGACTTGAATATTGTTCCCATCAAAGGAAAATTAGGTCTGGTTTGTGGGCTTGACAGATTGTCATAGATTCCCCTAGAATTATTTCTTTTACTACTAGTCAGTTGTTGTATGTCTGTCATTTGGTAAAAAAAACACAGAAAAAAACCCAAAAACAACACACACACACACACACACACACACACACACATACACACACAAACTAGGCCTATGATTTCTGACCCTGTGAATTCCCCAGGTTTTTTTAGATCCATTTCATTATTTTGAGTGGCCATTCAAAATGGCTTTGGGCCACTTAATAATAGGTCAGTCCAAGCATATCACATGGTTAGTTTAAGATTCACTTGGAATCTAACAAATCTAACAAGAAGATGGCTGGACTGAAGACAACCATGAAAGACTAAATTTAACTGTTGTCAGTATAGGACTTTTGACACTATTGGAATGGGAAGTTAAATTTTCTTGAATTATTCAAAGAACAGAAAGACCCCAAACAATTTTCGCCTGTTCATAAATTTATAGGTGCCAAGCAGAAATTAAGGAATTAAAAGATTAAGAAAAAACTGCAGGGATAATAGAGATTGGCAAACTGGAGAAAGCAGCCACAGTTGGACTCAAGCTGATGGAGACTTTATAGGAACGCTAGCCCACAGTTTCCAAATCACTTGACTGTTTTTCAATTACAGCTAAAAATCCAGAATTGTTACAGAATGTTAAGAGTTGAATTGTGTTTTCCTCCTCCCCTCAATTCATATATGGATGTCTTCATCCCCATTGCCTCAGAACATGGATTTATTTGGAGACAGGATCTTCATAGAGGAAATCAAATTAAAATAAGGTCATTAAAGTGGGCCTTAATCCAATATGACTGATGTCTCTATATAAAAAGGAGAAATTGAGACACATAAAAAGAAAATTATGGGAAGATACATAGGGAGAAGAGGACAAGGAGAAAGGCTGGGAACAGATCCTTCCTGCAGAGTCTTCAGAAGGAAGCAACTCTGTAAACACCTTCATTTTGGCCTCCTATCTTCCAAAATTGACACATTAATTTTCTGTTTTTTAAGCCACACAGTCTGTGGTACTTTGTTACAGCTGTCTTTACAAACTAATACACAAATCTCCATGGTTTTAAAATCTTGGCAACCTATTGAATTAAAAATAAAAGTTGAAACAAAAACCTTTCTCCTTTAGATTCAGAATTACAGACTATTTCTTTTAAACAAATTTACCATCAAAGGCAAAGGGCCAGGTACACTTGTCATTCTAGGTATTCAAAGTGATAATTGAATATTTGGGGATATGCATATGTGTTTGAGATTTTTTTCAACCACTGTTGCTGGGTAGTAAACCTTGCTAATGATTGATAATCCTTCCTGTATGTCTCAAATTCAATTTATCCAAAAGAGAATATTCAGTTTGGAAAATCACCATACTGGATGAAACATTTGTATTTATCAAAGTTTAATTAATTATTTATTTTTTTACCAGACTGTCTTAATGGCCTGATGCCAAACTCTAGTCCAGTATTTATAGTCAAGGGAGCAGATCATGACCAATCATTGCGTGTAATCACTTACCAGTGGTTGAGAATACAGAAGTTAATCTGACTTTCATAGACTGCATCCACAATAATTCAATTCATTGGTAAATACAGATAACTTTTGGGCCACATGAGGTATTTCTACAAATTTATATTCTTTAGTCATTGAGTTATTGAAGAGAAATAAGATAACTCAAAAATGTAAAGTTTTTTTAAGTCTTATGACAACTTTATTCAACATCAAAAATTTATCCAAATCTGACACAATAGAATAAGGAGGATGGTTGCAGATAGCAAACAGAATGCTTTAAAGATATGATTATCATTCAAATATTAATAATATTACTCTTTGCTCTATTTAAGTTCCAAATTATTTAACAACATAGTTTTATTGGTTGTATTAGTTAAATACAAATTGAAATCAACTGATCCATGCTGCTGGCAATTATAAATACTCCATATTCACAAATGAGCATTTTGATTAAAACAACTGTTTTGTTTTGCTATTTTAAACACCAATTGGGTCTTAAATCAGCATGTGCTATCATAATAAAATTTAGAAAAAGTTAAGTATGGGTATAGTTCATATACTAAGGAATTTTCTCACTGAAAAAATATTTTGATGATATATGATCAAATCAGTTAGATAAAACATTACTTTGAATGTATGCCTCATTTTTTCCCAACCTGTGAAATTAAGAATTTGGACTATGTAAATTATAAGGGTCATTCTTACTCTGGGGGCCAAAAAGAAAGGAAAGAAGGAAGGCAAGGAAGGAAGAGGAAAAGAGGAAAAGAAAGAAAGAAAGTAATAAAAGAAAGAAAGAAAGAAAGAAAGAAAGAAAGAAAGAAAAACACAAAAGAAGCAGATACAAATTTTTTTTCCCTCTAGTTGTCTGAAATCAGTTTTATTTCATAGTTAGAAAGGGAATATATGGAAAACAAGAAAGCAATATTCATATGTATTCCAGTGTTCTTTGTTGTATTTTTTCTTTCCAATCTCTTTGCTAATGGAAAAATGTATCTAGAGTAAACATTCAAAGAAGGTGCAGCCTGATTTTTCCTATATTTTAAATTAATTAGCATTTATTGAGGGGATTCTTAATTTTTTTTTTTTTTTAGAGAAAATACCTACAGACTTCAACATATACCTTAGAAAACCCTGTGATCAAGACAAGAACATGTCATTTGCAAAACAAACTCTATCTAACTACTATTTCTATTTGTTAATAATAAAGGAGCATTGTGAAATACGTATAAACAAGCTCATGACTTAGGCAATGGGAGGTCCTATGAGGATATGAGGGAATAATATAGAATTTATTCTGCTTTGAAGATGCTTGTAACTCAGGGAAAAAACCCATGAATAAAACGTGGCTCTGGGGATACAAACATAGACATTTTAATTACAATTGACTGCACTGGAAAAAGCCTGACTTTTAAAGAAAGAATGATGCCCTTCAATTGTCTAGAGAGTTTCTGTAAATGTCTGCCACATCCACGGCATCCCATAGAGTTTATGCTCTGCTGGGTATAATTCCTGGTGCCAGACTCATGATTTTTCTCCCAGTGCCACCTGCTGATGACCCTACCCCAAATTCTAAGCTGTGCATTTGCCAGTACATTTATAGGATAAACATAGAGCAAAGAGAAAGTACAGGGCTTAGATGGCATGATTTATTTTTGAGTTATACAATTCAATTGTGATTGATATATGTGCAGCAGCTGGATTTTAATGTAAAATACAACTTTAACATTAGAGTTCTATTAACCAAAGATCCGTGATGGCATTAAATACAGTTATTTCATTCAGGGGAGTGAAGTCATATTTATATAATAGAATTGATCACTTGTGAATGTATTTTGTAAACATCTTGGACAGCAGTTAATAATTAAGGCAGTTTTTCTAATTTTTATAAGCTGTTGCACATTAGCACAATACTTTTTTTTTCTTCAAGTGATAAATTAGCTCAAGATAAATATGAACTCTGTTGTATAATTTCTTTCTTCTGTTTACCAACTGCCCTTAACCAGCTGGATTTTAGAACATCCAATCCACTCACACAATTAGGCAGGTTAAAGCCACAGGAAACTCAGTAGTATCCTGAGTGATGACAACATTAGCCAGCAGTTATAACCATCAAGGCTATTGAGCTATAACCATGGGGAATTCATTTTTCCAAATGTAACATAGACTACTTAACACTTTGCCAGATGACAACAGATAGGTGATAAGTGAGTTATATTGTAATTTACAATACATATTGCCACTGGGAACTCAGTTTTATCATACTAATATTTGTCAATATGTTTCATTTTTTTCATTTGTGTTAGTTACTAAAGAGCTAATATCAACCATACTGATTTCTCTTTCAAATACAGAAAAACAATTAATTTTAAAATAACATAAAACTCCAGGAAAAGTAATTAGTTACTGTACTTTTTATTTTATAAGTTACTGTCAAATACCCATCTATTTTATGACATATTTTGCTCTGATGACTCAGACAGTAAAGATGGTGGGGAAGAGTGCTTTATGGGATTAATATTTATAAGGTAAAGGGCAAAATCTCTATGTTTTCACATAAGGATCACCTTGAGAGCTTATAAAAATAGACTCGGAAACTCCAGCTGCAGATATTCTATTCTTTAGTGGACCTGGCTGAAGTGCCACCTAAGAAGTTAACCAGTAACCTCCCCTTCTCCAGTGTGAATATGATAAAAATTCTCCAGAGGGGTTTGGGGTGGGGAATACCACGGAAAACATTAGAAGCATTAATACAGTCTAATAAAATAATTCAATTATTAATTTATTCTTCTAAACATTAATTTAATACAGTTATTAAATGCCTATGATCTGTACCTCAGTGAAGGTTCTATCTTTCTATAATATTTCTATTGAGGGAGAGAAAGAGTATGATCTCCTTATTCTTAAATTAAAACCCAGAGGTTGGGTGGATTTACCTAACACAGGACTAGTTATCTCTAAACCCCAAAATGCTACTTTAGTTAACAAATTTCTGATTTTATTTAAGACTTGTTAGATATAAAATAAAAATTCTCCTTCTGCCCCCCATATATATATATATGCACATGTAGGCTCAGAATTTTAAATCAAGCATTAAGCTAAATAGAGCATGAAGATACCTTGTACAGTTTGGACTTTTAAATATATTTACCTTTACACTTTATTATAAGAGAAGTTCCTTACCCAGGGAAATAGACAAGAAACATCAGAGATTTGCTTATTATAAGGGGCTCTTAAATGTTTTATATTAAAAAAATATTCTCATATCGCCTTCTTTGATTTGCTTTTTAAAGTTGAAAGAGATTAAAGATACATTCTCTACAGATAGACTGGAAGATTTAAAATGATTTTCTTTCTAAGACAAGAGTAATGTCCTGAAAAACAGAAGAGGAGGAACTCAGGTTATTTTTGAAAGCAAGCAAACAAATAAAAAACAATCAGAAACCAGAAAAACAGAAATGTACTAAATTTTGTACATTTTCCAGCCATGTTTAAAAAAACAAATTATATTACATTTTTATTTAATGAAATCATACTTAATAATTCCAATCACAAAAATGTATGCAAATACCCATCTATTTTAAATGAGGATAGCTCCTCTTAACTATGATATTCAGAAAACTATTTTGCCACATTTATCAAGGTAACATCTCTGTTAAAAAGCTGTGGTTTTTGTTCTCATGCTAAGAGTTTTCTGGTTTCGGGCTGGCTGATTTTTTTTAAATAGTAAATTCAATACATTATTCCTTATCTGAGTATTAGAAACAAAATATGTATATACAGAGACATGGAATCATCCAATCTATTGCATTTACTAAGGGTATAAAAGCACTGGTGGGAGCTAATTGAGTTCATGCTGGGTAATTATCAATGGAAATGAGTTTGGCCATTTCTTTTGCATTGGGAAATTTAAACAATATTATTGAGTAAATATTGATGCTGTATTTGTGCATTCATTAAAATGCAAAAGCTTCTCATTTTAATTCATAGGGCATGGGTTAGAAGAAGGAAAAGATTAAATGGAAATACCCTGCAGCATAAATGCATTCATGGATTGGATAAATTCTCTTGAAGTAGAATCAGATTTCCAAAGGAATCTCCAGATACTCTTAGTCGCTCTGAAAAGGGTTTGACCATTTTGGGATGAAAGAACCAATCCTTGATTGAACATGATTAGGAATAGTATCAGCTAGTAATTTCTTAATGAACAAATTATTTCATGGCATAATTTACAGATTATATCTTACAGATTGATTATTTGTCTTTTAGATAGATAGCTGCAATAATGACCCACTCTTATTTTAACAGTTCTTGTGAATTCTCCTCTTGCTCTTAAAAAAAATGATTACTCTTTAAATCTAAAACCATAGTATTAAAGTTGCTTTTTCATAATGTTGCTGTCTACTAGCACCACTTTTATAATACTTTTTAATATTGCATAAGCATAACTGCATTCATTTTAAAAGCTATTTGAAATCAAATTAATGTTATACTCATCTTCTTAGAGGAAAAAGTAGGTACTATCTAAAATATGGTTAGACAAATAGAACGTTTTCAGAAAATGCCTTGGACTACATAAAAAAGAATATTGTATTGAAGGAAATTATATGTTTAGAATAATACCTTCTAAGCCCAAAGCTGTCTTCAAAATGAGTGGGACTGAGCAGTCTTTTTCTCTGCAAACATTCCCCAAAGGGGAGAGATTATTAATATTTTTCCACTGAACAGCCACATGAGGGTTGTTAAAAATATAAAAATATTTTGAGAGTAAAAGCATGGATGTGAAACTTAGAGAAAACAGTGGCATGGCCACTCTATTGTTTGCCTTTCTATCACCAGTAGCCTAGGTTCTGGCACCAGACATGCATCCCATGCTAGATTTTTACCCTCTCTTCTTGTGCTGTGTGTCCACTTCATATCTAGCCTTGTTAAAGAGCTAGGGTCAAGTGATTCTCAGTGAGAGATAGCAGATGTGAAATTTATCTCCTGCACCATCATCCATGAATGCAAATTTGGGAATTAGGAAATGGGTATGTCTGGGATGACTCTACATCATTTAGTTGACACTATGTCCTCTCCAACTCCTTCTTGTCTTGTCCTAACTTGATTGCATGCTGACCGCATCTCTTGAGGAAGTATACTGATGCTCTTGACAAATGGAGATGAAGAATTATCTTGTAGTTTGAGAACAAATGGGAACAGGTATATGGTTAGTTGGGCAAATGATAAAGGAGGCAAAGGAAAAATACTTGATATCTGCTACACTTTTAGGAATCTTTCCATTTTTTCAGCATTTTGGAAGGTTTTTGATTGACAGAAACTTTTCTTTTTATGGATATCATCTCTTAATGTTCCTCAAAATAAGTGTTCTAGTCACACACTTGGGCAAACCAGCCCTGGTTCACAGATTTCCATATACAGCCCAGATGGAAGAAGTATTATTAATATTATTCTTTTTTTTCTCTTTGTATTTCTTATATGGATTGTAAAATTCCAGTCTTATATTGCCACCACATGAATTGTCACTCTATGTCTCAGTTTTAATTTAGCTAACATGTATCACTTGCCAGCTAATTCGCCAAGTTCTATGTTAGACCCAAGCATAAAATTGTCATTTTCAAGGCTTTTGTAGTCCAAAATAGTGCAGCAAGGTAAGTCCTAAGTGACCATCATGAAAGAAAAATGTCATCGGCCACTCCGCAACCATACTGTGTACTAGATGTTGGAAATACAAAGCTATAAAAGATATGGTCCTTACCTTTGGGGCTATGAGGAATGATGCATACTCAAAAACCAAAGATATTAGCCTAATAGCCTTGAGACCAAGGTATTCTTATAAGCCAAGAATTTTAATAAAATCTTATATGTAACTCTTTTGTTGCAAGATTATGTCTTACTTTTGTAAGGTTAAAATTTTTTTTGTTATGTATGCAATGAAAGTGATAGAAGATGGTAGATGTTGTTGTTTTTATTTTACTCTTAATGTTCTTACCAAGAAAAATAAAAATGAACAACCATATATCTGTTCCTTAAACAGAACATAAACTTATACATAGTATAAAAGACATGTAAATATATCAACAGGATCTCGAAAGAGGGATAGAACATGGACATGGAGAGATATAATAAATTGGAAGAAGCATATTTCTGATGAAGTAAAGCACATGGACAGTGGTATAGAACTGGAAAAGAACAGGGCATAATTAGACAGTGAACTAAATTGGCTGGAGATCTGGCAGTTTGACAAACACTATATATCTAATAGGTTATAGATAATATCTATAAAGTATTGAGTATTTGCTTTATTAGGTCATTTAATCCTTACGAAAATATTATACACTAATTATTAGTGTGAAAATTTTACAGTTGAAGTTGAGGCTTATAGCTTAATTGTAGATCTTGCTCTTCACTTTGATTGTTAATACAATTGGCCAGTGAGATGAGAGGGGCTAGGTATTGGAAGCATTTAATGCCATGTTAAGGACCTGGTACTTTTTTCATTAGACAATATGAATTTATTGAAAGCCTTCTGGTTTGTTTGCTTTTGTTCTTTGAAAGGAAATTAATATTTAATTAATACACAACTTCATGAACTATGATAAAGCCATGTTATTTTAGCACATCCGCCATTTTTTATAATACGAATATGATGATTAACCCTTAGTAGTAGAATTTCTTGATTTATAAAAGAATGTTGAATAATGTCTTTTTGTGTAGCTCTTCTTTCTCCAACCTACTTTCAAATGCCAGAGAGGCTTCTCCTCATTAGCCACAATATTTCTTACATACCATTATTCAGTTTGATGCTTTTAAATACAATCTAACTGTGCACTGCTCTTAAATTTAAATTTCTGGTCTTAACCCCTCACCTGTACTCCATTGTATCCAACTGACTAATTGGTATGCCCACTTGAATATGTAAGAAGAATTTCATACCCTTGATAGACAATATTTTTCAAATTAAGTTGCTGTCATGCCAACCACAGTTATTAAATATTAAATAAGACACTCTTTCCACACAGTTGAAATGTCTTATTTGCATACATTAACTTCCTCTATGGACTTGGATCTGTTTCTTGACCTTTCTTCTCTTCCTATTCCTATGTCAGCATCATCCTGTTTTGATTTTCCAGTAGATTTACAGTGTCTGTTTTGGTCATCAGCATTCTAAGATGATAACCCAGAGACCCTCACCCTTATATAATATATTCCCCTCCCTTTGAATTTTATGAAATGCGTGAACATGAAGAGATGTTACTCCATGATTATGTTACCTTATATGGTATAGTTGACTTTAAGAAAGGGAGATTATTCAGATGAGCATAATTTTGTCACATGAGCCCATTAAAAGCAGAGAGTTTTCTCTGGCTGGTGGCAAAAAAGAAAGCTAGAGAAATTCAAAGTCTGAGAGTATTTGGACACCAGGTATGTTCTCCATTGCTGAGATGGAAGGGGCAATGGGATAAGAGCCTCAGTGGCCTCTAGGAACTAAGAGTGCTCCTCAGCTCACAGGGGATTTCAGTCCTATAACTACAAAGAACAGAATTCTGCCAGTAACAAGAATGAGCTTAGAAAAGACCCCAAGCTCCAAATGAGAATGTAGACAACTGACCCTTTGATTTGAGCACTATGATACCCTGAGCAGAGAACCCAATTACACAGTGCTGGACTTCTAACCTAAAGAACTGTAAGATAATAAATGGTGCTGTTTTAATCAGCTAAGTTTGTGTTAATTTGTAACAGCAACAGTAAACTAATACACTGGTAGAGGAAGTTTCTTTTATACTACTGATATTTTTAAAAAACATTTCTCAGCACTTTTTTGTTCATATGTTCTTCTGTCTTCATTTTAAAATCATTTTCTGGTTCCCAAAACAAAAGCAATAAAAACAATAATGGGAAACTTTAGAATTGCAATATATTAATTTTCAGAAATTTTTAAAATTCTTTCAAGAAAATGAAATTTATCTCTGCTTATTCAAGCCTTTGTTATTCTCATTTTAATTTTCTAAGAATTGTTATATAATTTTATGTAGCTAATTGTCATTAAGTTTATTTTCAGGATACGTAAATTTTTATGTTAGAATTTTCAGGATATTTTATAATTTTGAAAATTATTACTGCTAAGAACATGATTTTTTCAATATTATCCTCAAAGAAAGTGTATTTTCTTCTTTTTAAATAAATCCTTTCAAGTATTTAATTCTCTTGGCAATTTTTTTAGCTAAGCACTTCAAAATAATGTTCAATCACATCGAAATGTTATTTTATGATTGTAATGGTATGGTCATCATTTTACTTTATGAAGGTTAGTTTGTCTCAGTATATAGGGTAAAGTGAAAGGAGAGGAAATGTAATGGCATCAGGAAGAACAGTTAGGAACACTTATACGCTGCTGGTGGGACTGCAAACTAGTACAACCTCTACGGACATACCTCAAAGAGCTAAATGTAGAACTACCACATGATCCAGCAATCCCATTACTGGGCATCAACCCAAAGGAAAAAAAGACATTCTATTAAAAAGACATGTGCACTCCAATGTTTATAGCAACACTATTCACAATTGAAAAGATGTGGAAACAACCCAAGTGCCCATCAATACATGAGTAGATTAACAAAATGTGGTATATGTATATCACGGAATACTACTCAGCTATAAAAAACAATGGTGAACTAGCACCTCTTGTATTATCCTGGATGGAGCTGGATCCCATTCTACTAAGTGAAGTATCACAAGAATGGAAAAACAAGCATCACATATACTCACCATCAAATTGGTACTAATTGATCTATACTTATGCGCACATGTGGTAGTAACATTCATCGAGTATCAGGCAGGTTGGAGTGGGGAGAAGGGGATGGGTATATTCACACCTAATGGGTGCCATGCACACTGTCTGGGGGATGGGCATGCTTGTAGCTCTGATTTGGGTGGGGGCAAAGTCAATATATGTAACCTAAACATTTGTACCCCCATAATATTTTGAAGTAAAAAAAAAAAAGGTAAATGAACAAACAAACAAAGTACAGTATAGAGTAAAATGGTACAAGGTATGTATTTCAAGAGACACCACAGAGGTAAAATCAACAGAATTTGCAAAGTAATTGAGGTTTTGAGGTTTTAAATATAGATTATGTGTCCTTGGTAATTTACCTAACAAATACAGGCAAAAGCATGGAACATAGAAAATATAATTAAACAAAAGTCAATTAATTTGGATGTGACTTTATCAAGTTTATAATACTAGAGTAAAATCTAGGTGAAGGCGATTTTTTACTGTTTCTAGTAAGCGTCTCATAGTACAGTCAAGGAAGAATCAGTCTTAGAATTTAGAGTCTTGGGTTGATTTCTTTTTTTATTTTGTTATTGTTTTTTTTTATTTCAGAATATTACAGGGGTACAAATGTTTAGGTTACATATATTGCCTTTGTCCCACCCAAGTCAAAGCTACAAGCATGCCCATCCCCTAGACAGTGCACACTGCACCCGTTAGGTGTGAATATACCCATCCCCTCCTCACCCCTCCCATCTGCCCCACACCTGATGAATGTTACTGCTATCCTTTACTTTGCCATGGACTAGCTGTTTGATCTTGAAGAAACAGGTGGACTATCCTGAGCTTCAGTTTCCTCATGTACTGAGGCAAAAGGATCAATTGAATTTGTCAGACATTCATTGGTACTCATTTATTAATACCATGTGGAAGATACCATTCTAGGAATTGCAGAGGATAGAACTGAAGTGACCTGAAAGGCATCAACAAAGAGCTATGACTCATTTTGCTGGATAAAGATGAGTGTGAAAAATCCAATACATGTTTCTCTACCTCTCAAAAAATTTTAACGGGGTTTCCATTTCTTGCAGGATTAAATCTAAACTCCTTAGTATAGCATACAAGATCATTTATGACTTTCCCTGCCTTCTTTTCCAGACTACCGCTTCCACTTTCTTCCTTTGTTTCAGCCATTCCACATTTAGTTACTATGTACTCCAAATTCTCCTGACCTCGAACGTGTTACTCCTCTTGTCTAGAATACTTTCTTCTACCAGGACGTTAATTACTCAGTAGGTGCCTATCAAGACTTCAAACCAATTCCATTATTACCTCCTCTTGAAAACTTCTCTGACCTTCTATTATGGTGTTATTTATCTACGCTCATGTGCGTTCTTCTGTTGTCTTGTGTGTGCTCCTTACTTGTAGGAGTCAAAATGTTATTTTTTCAAATTTCTTTTCCCCATTAGGTAGACATTATCGAGGACAAAGTTTATGTCACATTTTAATGTTTTCATTAAATATTCATTTTGAACTCTTTCATCTTGGCATTTACTAGCAGTTCTCGGCTCAAACTAGGTCCTCATCAAATCACTACTAAATAAGTGTCACTGTAGATAGATCTATGTCAATTTTCTCAATTCCTGTTTCTCTAGATTCTAAACACATTTCTACATTAAAACAACCATTTTCCCTTTCAAGTATGGAGGAGAAAGAGCTTATCTAAAACAAAACAAAAAAATCAGTGTATCACTCTTTTGGAGGCTATAAAATATTTTCATATCTTTTATCAAAAAGTATTTTACTCTGATGCCTTAGGAATTTTTAGAGAAAATATATTCAGTCTATTATTTCTGTAATCAAATACTCATTTGTAAGCTTGCATCCCAATTTGTTTCAATCTCAATTTAGGACTTTCCTCTACTAGCACATTTATAGAACTGGGACATCTGCTGCTATTGGACACTCAGGCCTATGTAAAAGCCAGCTGCAGCATACATTATTTATTTGAACAGCTTGTTGATTTGTAAGCCTTTAAAAATTCTTCTTCTAAGCATCAATGTGTGTGGTTTTTAATTTTTTTAAATATTTTCCTTTTTTGGTCATTGATCTCCTACATATCCAAGTTTCTGTGAACAGGACCTGAGTAATTAAAATAATAACAGTGAGAAATCCCTGAAATGATGTCATCTACCCTACAGTCATCCATAAATTGGATAAAGGAAAGGGTAACATTTTTTTATGTTCTGGGAGACTCTTTTTAAAGTATTAATCTTAAAGGTGAAAAACTTCTGAATAGTTTTATTTATACAAGTACTTATTAGTAGGTCAACCAGTATAATTGATGCATATGGAATATGCATGGCCAACTGGCAAGCAACATTTTAAATGGTAAGCTTTGAAGATTTGTTATTTTCTAATTGGTTCCTGCAAATTTTATCACCTAAATGAAATTATTTTTAAATCCTAAGGAGTTTAAATTCTAAAATTCTATGAATTAAAATTAGATCCAAAAATATTTTTGAAACTGAATATATTCTTTTTTCTCCTAAAATGGTCATAATGGTGTTTTTTGTTGTTACTGTTAATGAGGTACAAACAAAAAATAAAATGGTGTTTAAAGTGAATTATGTACATATTTATTCCTCGTAATATTTCAGGATATTCACTGAATCACAGAGGATTAAATAAAAGATATCTGAGAATTTCATCTAAAATTCACACATACGATAAATACTACACAAAGAGCAAAGTAGTCTTTTGCCAGTAGTGTGTTGTTACATAAAAGCCCTCTTATTTTCGGACACAGTCACTTTTATTGTTAATTGGCTGAAGCTTACATCCTGACACAGTTATTTTGATGCTTGATTTGTGTGAATGGCACACAGCGTACTGACCGTTAGTTTATTTGAATGAGTCCCATGTTTTTAAACCATGGATTTCTGATTACGTGAAAAGAATGATATTTTATTTATTAACATTAATACCATTTGCACAATGGTACATATTATATTAATATATTAAAATTAGGTATGATTAATTAACTTTATCTCATTTAAAAAAACATATGTGATCAGAGAAGATTTACAAAATAGAGACTTTATTAAGGAGAATACAAAAAGAATCACTTTTTCCCCTGGTAGTATACATGTCTTTATTTACACAGATTTATGAATGTTTAATTGAGAAACAAAAATGGTGTCTATTTATGGTGTACAATGTGAAGTTTTGGTATATGGATATGTAGTGAAATAACTAAATAAAGCTAATTAACATAGCCATCAGCTCACACACTTATTTTTCTGAGGTGAAAACATTTAAGATCTACACTCTTAGCAATTTTGAAATATTTGATATGTTATTATGAATTATAGTCACCGTGCTGTACATTAGATCTCTAGAACTTATTCCTCTGATCTGAGTGGAACTTTGTACCTGTTGACCAATATTTCCTCATTCCCTGTCTCCCACCCCAGACACCATTCTACTCTCTGCTTCTATGAGTTTGACTTTTTTGGATTCCACATACAAGTGAAACCATGTTGGATTTGTATTTCTGTGCCTGAAATATTTCAGTTGGTGTAATGTCCTCAGGTCCATGCACATTGTCAAAACTAAAAAGATTTCCTTTTTTTAAGGCTGAGTAGCATTTCATTGTGTCACACACATATTTTCTTTATCCACGTATTCATTGAAGACACTTTGGTTGATTCCATATCTTAGCTATTGTGAATAATGTTGCAATGAACATGGGAGTGAAGATATCACTTCAATGTACTGATTTCATTCCCTTTGGATATACACTTAGAAGAGCTACTGTTGTATCATATGATAGATTTATTTTTGATTTTTTAAGAAATATGCATACTATTTTCCATAATGGCTGTACTAATTTATATTCTCACCAACAGTTTACAACGGTTCCCTTTCTCCATATCCTCACCAACACTTGTTATCTTTTGTCTTTCGACAATAGCTGTTCTATCAGGTGTGAGACAATCTCTCATTGTGGTTTTAATTTGAATTTCCCTGATGATTAGTGATGGTAAGCGTTTTTTTATACACCTGTTGACTATTTGTGTGTCTTCTTTGGAATAATGTCTATTTTGGTCCTTTGTCCATTTTTAATCAGGTTATTTTTTTTCTTGCTATTGAGTTATTTGAGTTCCTTATGTATTTTGGATAGTAACTCCTCACAAGATGTATGCTTTGCAAACACATTCTTTCATTTTGTAGTTTGTCTTTTTAATCTGTTGATTGTTTCCTTTGCTGTGTGGGAGCTTTTTAGTTTGACATAATCCCATTTGTCTATTTTTGCTTTTGTTTTCTGTGCTTTTGGGGTCATATCCAAAAATATTTTTCCAGATCAATGTCAATAAGCCTTTTTCCTAATTTTTCTTCTAGTATTAATAGTTTTATAGTTTCAAATTTTATGTTTAGGTCTTTATTACATTTTTACTTAATTTTTGCATATGGTATAAGATAAGGGCCAATTTCATTTTTCTGCATGTGAATACCTAGTTTTCCCATCATTTATTAAAGAAATTGTTTTTTTCCCCATTATGTGTTCTTTGCACCTTTGTCAAAAATCAGTTGACTGTAATGCACGGATTTATTTCTGGGCTCTCTATTGTGTTCTACTGATTTTTGTGTCTGTTTTTATGCCAGTATTATATTATGCTGTTTTGATTAATGTGTCTTTGTAGGGTATTTTTAGATCAGATTGTTTGATGCCTCCAGCTTTTTTTTTTTTTTTCAATTTATTCTGGGGTTTGTGTTTCCACGTGAATTATAGACATTTTTTTAATTTTTGTGAAAAATGTCATTGGTATTTGTTAGGGATTGCATTGAATCTATAGATAACTTTGAGAAGTATGCACATTTCAGCAATATTAATTCTTCAAATCCGTGAACACCAGAGATTTTCCATTTAGTTATGTCTTCAAATTTTCATCAATGTTTCATAGTTTTAAGAGTGCTGATCTTTCACCTCCATGGTTAAATTTATTTCTATTTTATTTATGTTTTTAATGTGATTGTAAGTGGGATTATTTTCTTGATTTCTTTTTGGAATAGTGTACAGAAAAGGAACTAACTTTTGTATGTTGATTTCCTATTCCACAACTTTACTGTTATTCTAACAGTTTTTTGGTGGAATCTTTAGTGTTTTCTGTATATAAGATCATGCCATTTGCAATCAGAGACAATTTAACTTTTTCCTTTCTCATGTGGATGACTTTTTTCTTTCTCCTGCTTAATTTCTCTGGTTAGGAGTTTCAGTATTATATTGAATAGAAGTGGTGAGAGTGTTTATACTTGTACTGTTCCTAATCTTAGATGAGAAGATTTTGACTTTTCCCATTGAGTATGATGTTAACTGTGGGCTGTTTATATGGCCTTTATTATGTTGAGGGACATTCCTTCAATACCAAATTTGTTCAGAGTTTTTATTTTGAAAAGATACTAAATTTTGTCAAATGCTTTTTCTGTATTAATTGAAATGATTATATGTTTTTTGTCCTTTATTCTGTTAATGTGAAGTATCACATTTATTGATTTGCATTATGTTGAACCACCCTGGCATTCCAGGGATAAGTCCCACTTGATCATAGTGATTGATTCTTTAAATATGTTGTTGAATTCAGTTTGCTAGTATTTTGTTGAGTATTTTGCAACTATATTCATCAGGAATACTGGCTTGTAATTTTCTTTCCTTATGAATGTTCTTGTCTGGTGTTAGTATCAAGTTAATGCTGGCCTCATAAAATGAATTTGGAAATATTCTCTCCTCTTTAAATTTTTGTAAGAGTTTGAGCAGGAGTGGTGTTAACTTTTCTCTAAATGTTTGGTAGAATCTACTTGTTTCTTGGCTTTTTATTTGTGGGAGAATCTATATTAATGATTCAATCCCCTACTTGTTATTGGTTTAGTCACATATCTATTTCTTCATGATTCGGTTTTGGTAGGTTGTATGCTTCTAGGACATAATTTTCCCATTCGTTCTAAGTTACCTAATTTGTTGATGTATAAGTGTTCATAGTAGTCTCTTATGATCAGTTGTAAGGTCTCTTCTTTTATTTCTGATTTTATTTGCGTCTTCTCTCTTTTTTTCTTAGCCTAGCTAAAGGTTTATCAATTTTGTTTTTTTTTAAAAAAACCAACTTCCAGTTTTGTTGATAGTGCCATTATTTTTCTGGTCTCTATTTCATTTATTTCTTCTCCAATCTTTATTATTTCCGTCCTTCTACTAACTTTGGGCTTAGTTTGTTCTTCTAGTTCCTTGAGGTATAACATTAGCTTTTTTATTTCTTTGAAATCTTTCTTCTTTTTTAACATACACATTTATTTCTATATACTTCTCTCTTAGAACTGCTTTTGCTGCATCGTATAAGTTTTGGTATGTTGTGTTTTCTTTTTCATTTATCTCAAGATTTTTTTTATTTTCTTTTTTATTTCTTCTTGACCCTTCCTATTTGTTATTCAGGAGCATGTTGTTTAATTTCCACACACCTGTGCATTTTCCAAAATTCCTCCTGCTATTGATTTCTACTTTCATACCACAGTGGCCAGAAAAGATATTATACATGATATTATTTCAATCTTCTTAAATGTTTTAAGACTTGTTTTCTGGCCTAACGTATGATCTATCCTGGAAATGTCACATGTTTGCATGAAAAGAAAATGTATTCTGCTGCTCTCGGATGGAAGGTGTTGTAAGTCTGATCTATTACGTCTATTTGATCTAAAGTATAGCACAAGCCTGCTGTTTTCTTGTTGTTTTCTATCTGCATCATCTATCTATTGTTGAAAATGGGTATTGAAGTCCCCAACTATTACATTATTACTATCTATCACTCCTTTTAGATCTATCAACATATATTTTATATATTTAGATGTTCCAAAGTTGAGTGCATATCTATTTATAATTTTTATATCCACTTAATGAATTCACTTTATTATCATTATGTAATGATCTTGTTTGTCTCTTTATTATACTTTTTTGACTTTGATAAAAAATATAGCTCTCCTTCATCTCTTTTAGTTTGCATTTGCATGGAACATCTTTTTTCATCCCTTCACTCTCAGTCTATGTGTGTCCTTAAGGCTGAAGTGAGTCTTTTGTAGGCAGCATATATTTCGGTCTTGTTTTTTTCCATCCATTCAGCCACTCTGTATTTTTGATTGTATATTTTAATCCATTCACATTCAAGGTAATTATTGATAAGTAACGATTTTCTACTGCCATTTTGTTAATTATTTTCTGGTTGTTTTGTAGATCCTTTGTTCCTTTCTTCTTCTCAGATGCCTTTCTTTGTGATTTGATGATTTTCTGTGTTGGTGTACTTTGATTCCTTTTGCTTAACTTTTATCATGAGGCTTATATTAAACATCTTATATTATAGTTATAAAAGGCTATTTTTTTCTTTTCTTTTTTTATTTCAGCATATTATGGGGGTACAGATGTTTAGGTTATGTATGTTGCCCTTTCCCCCCCATCCCCTCAAGTCAGAGCTTCAAGGGTGTCGATCCCCTGGATGGTGCGCATCGCGCTTGTTATGTATGCATACACCCATCCCCTCCTCCCGCTTCCCACCTGCCCAACACCCAATAAATGTTATTCTTATATGTGCACTTATGTGTTGATCAGTGAAACCAATTTGATGGTGAGTAGATGTGGTACTTATTTTTCCATTCTTGGGATACTTCACTTAGTAGAATGCATTCCAGCTCTATCCAGGAGAATATAAGAGGTGCTATATCACCATTGTTTCTTAAAGCTGAATAGTACTCTATGGTATACATATACCACATTTTATTAATCCACTGATGTATTGATGGGCACTTGGGTTCTTTCCACATCTTTGCAATTATGAATTATGCTGCTATAAACATTTGGGTGCAGGTGTCTTTTTTATAGAATGTCTTTTGTTCTTTTGGGTAGATGCCCAGTAATGGGATTGCTGGATCGAATGGTAATTCTACTTGTATCTCTTTAAGGTATCTCCATATTGCTTTCCACAGAAGTTGCACTAGTTTGCAGCCCCACCAGCAGTGTATGAGTGTTCCTATCTCTCCACATTCACGCCAACATTTATTGTTTTGGGACTTTTTGATAAAGGCTGGTCTCACTGGAGATAAATGATATCTCATTGTGGTTTTGATTTGCATTTCCCTGATGATTAGAGATGTTGAGCATTTTTTCATATGTTTTTTGGCCATTATTCTGTCTTCTTTTGAAAAGTTTGTTCATGTCCTTTGCCCACTTTTTATAGGGTTGTTTGATTTTTTCTTGCTGATTTTCCTGAGTTCTAAGTAGATTCTGGTTATCAGTCCTTTATTGGATTTGTAGCATGCAAAAATTTTCTCCCATTCTGTAGATTGTCTGTTTGCTCTCATGATAGTTTCTTTGGCTGTGCAGAAGCTTTTTAATTTGATCGAGTCCCGTTTATTTATTTTGGTTGTTGCTGTGATTGCCTTTGAGGTCTTCTTCATAAATTCTTTGCCTAGGCCAATGTCTAAGAGAGCATTTCCAACATTTTCCTCTAGAATTCTAATAGTTTTACTCCTTAGGTTAAGTTGCTAAAAACTTACATCATATACAAAAACTCTACATTCTCCCCACATTTTGTTTCTAATGTCATGATTTACATTGTTTTATATTGTTTAGACATAAACATATTATTGTAGCTATAATTATTTTTCATAGTGTTTTCTTTTAACCTTTTTAGTAGAGATATTAGTGGTTCGCACACCACTGTTACAGTATTAGGGTAGTCTAAATTTGATTATACTCTTATTTTTATCAGTAAGTTTTGTACTTTCTTATATTTTAATGTTAATAATTAGCATGACTTTTATTTCAGCATAAAGAACTTCCTTTGGCATTTCTTGTAAGGCAAGTCTAGTGGTGATGAACTCTATCCATTTTTGTTTATTTGAGAAGGTATTTATCTTTCCCTCATTTATGAAGAACAGCTCTGCTTGGTAAAGTATTCTCGGTTGGTAGGATTTTTTTCTTCTCACAGCACATTGACTATATCATCTCACTCTTTCTAGTCTGCAAAGTTTCTACTTGGAACTTCACTGATAATGATAGCCTTGTCAGGGTCCTCTTCTATGTGAGGACTTTTTTTTCTCTTGCTCCTCTCAAGATTCTCTCTTTGTCTTTGGGTTTTTGACCATTCGATTATATAGCTTGATGAAGTAAGATTTCCTTAGGTTGAATTCGTTTAGACATCTATAAGCTTCTTGTACCTAAATGTTTATATATTTCCCCAGATTCGGGAAGATTTTACCCATTACTTCCTTAAATAAACTTTCTGTCCTGTTCTCTCACTTTTCTGTTTCTTGAATCCTGTAATGCACACGTTAGCTCTCTCCTCATGCTGTCTCATAAATCCCATAGACTTTCTTTAATCCTTTTTCTTCTCTTTTCTTATTTCTCCTCTAATGGAATATTTTCAAATTAGCTATCTTCAAGTTTTCAGATTCCTTTTTCTGCTTGATCAATTCTGCTTTTGACATTTTTATTTACATTTTTTAATTTCATTTATTCTATTCTTCACCTCCAGAATTTGTGTTTTTATTATTATTATTTCAATTTCTCAGTTAAACTTCTGACTTTGTTCATGTATTGTTTTTCTGATTTCATTGAATTTTCTGTTTTCTTGTAGTGCACTGAGCTTTTTAAAAACAATTATTTTGTATTCTTTCTCTGGAAATTTGTAGATCTCCATTTCTTTGGGTACAGTCACTTGAAAATTTGTGTTCTTTTGGTGGGTGTTATTTTTCCTTGGCTTTTCATGATTTTTGTTGCCTTGTGTTCATATCTGCACATTTGATGGAACAATCATCTCTTCATACTTTAAATTTTGTTTTCAGTAGGAAAAAGCCTTCCCCTAGGGTTGGGTATGAGGGTTCTAGCCAGGTGGAATGTGGTAGTTCTGGCTTTGGTGAGCCATAGTCTCTGTGCAGCTCTGTAATCTGAGGTAGACATTGACATAGATTGCAGAGATCCTCAGTTCAATGCTGTGGGTATCCTCAGCAGTATAAAGGGATCTTGGGCTCTTCCGTGGCAAATGCTACTGGGTACCCCTAATCTCTTTTTCTCCAACTGGCAAAGTTATGGCCAAGGGCATCCCTCTTGGCTCCAGTCCTGCTTGCAGATGAGCTCTTGGTCATGTTGGCACCATAATCTGGTGCACAGTGCCCCTCGTGCAGCCACCTATCTCAGATCTATACTTGGGGACCTACAGAGTGGCTGTTGCTCTAGGGTCAGGATTTTCACAGGGTAGGTAGAGTTAGAGTACTCAGTCCCCAGGGAATCACATTGGTGAATCCATCTTGGGGGGAGGGCAGCAGCATCTCCCTTTCTGAGGGTCAATTGCAGGGATGGCTTTTGTCATCTTAGTAGCAAAAGATGCTCATGTCCTCTGTAAAAGAAGGCTACTGGAGACCACAGTAGCACTCATTACATGGCTGATACTGATATCTCTCACCCTTCGTTTTCACATCTAACCATCTCCAGATGTCTTAAGTATGCTGATCTCCAGATGTCTTAAGTATGCAATTCTTTCTGTATGGATGATCTCTATTTGTTTTTGCTATACAGTGTTGCTACAAAATGGACACTTGAGCCCTCTGAAGTCTATTACCTTTTATGGATAAACATCTATTTGTTGCTTTTTTTGTCGAAAGGAGAAAGCTTGTATTTCCTACCCCATTATCTTGCTGACATCACTCTGTAGTGTGTATATCTTTAATGATATAATCATATACTATATACTCTATTGAAAACTTCTTTTCATTTAACATGTGTTAAACATTAATTAAATATATACATGCACATGCATTAAATTTTTCCTATACCACTGGTAACCTTTTATGATATATCATTTTTTATCTATATATGCTACTTAATCATAATGGTAAACTACAATTTATTTCACTAAGTCCCTATATTTGAACATTTAAGTTATTTGTAGATATTTGCCATTATAGATAAGTCAACAGAGAACATGCTAAAAATAAATTTTTCACATTAAATGATAAAATCCTTATTATACACTTCTGTAATGGACAAATGGAACATATTTTCTAAGTGATATTGATACTTACAGTTGATTTGCTCACCAGAAATTTTCTACCTACTTTCCACCTATTTAATGATTGCTATAAATCATTTTACACTTTGTGATTCCTTTATTAAACAGACATATGTTAACTGTAGAAAAGTTTAAAATATGTTAAGTAGAAGTATTACCTGAAAATAATACAAAAATCAGAACTCTCCCTATGTCTCTATTTAGGTATATAAATAAGAAAGTTTTCAACAATTAATGTCCCCGCAAGAATTATAAGATGGTATCTATTTTGTCCCAAATTCAAGTGGAGATTTTTTTTACCCAGTATTTATATTTTAATTATAAATTGAGTATATTTTTTTGATTGCTTTTTTTTCTTTACTAACTTTGAAGTTACACACTTTATCTTTGTCCTGTTGGAAGTTACTATTGAAATATGTGTTTTTAATCTAAAATTCTAAAGGTCTAAATTTGTTATTCATTCAATATCTTTACCTTTTTCTCAAAGAAGGCAAATATTATAAAGTGCGATGACACTTATTTCCACTCTCCTGACACAAATGTTCTTGCCTAGTATTTTATTGCTATTGTTCCATATAGCAAAAATTGACTCAGATTTGCACACATATTTACCAGTTTCTCAGCTTAATGTTTTCCTTGCATGTCCAACATTTCTTATTGTGAAAATTTTCTTTCTTTTAATTTTTTTTAAATTTTTAGTTTATATGGGTACATGACAGTTGTATATATTTATAGGGTATATGTGATGTTTTTGATACAGGCATACAACATATATTAATCAAATCAGGGTAATTAGGGTATACATCACCTCAAGCATTTATTATTTCTTTATGTTAGGAACATTCCGATTCGATTATTTTAGTTATTTTAAAGTATAGTCTGTTGTTGATTACAGTTATCTTGTGCTATCAAATACTGTTCATTCTATCTATCTAACTATATGTTTTTACCCATTAACCATCCTCACTTTATCTCTCCCTCCACTACAATTCCCAGCCTTTAGTAGTTAACATTATGCTGTCTCCATAAAATCAATCGTTTTTAACATTTAGCTCCTACATATGAGTGAGAACATGTGAGATTTGTCTTTCTGTACTTGGCTTATTTCAGTTCACATAATGTTCTTCAGTTCATAGATATTGTTGCAAATGACAGGATTTCATTGTTATGGCTGTATAATATTTCATTGTGTATATGTACCACAATATCTTTATCCATTCATCCATTGATGCACGCTTAGGTAGCTTTCAAATTTTGGCTATTGTGAATAGTCGTGCAATAAACATGGGAGTGCAGATATCTTTTCAAATTCCCTTGTTTTGTATATATACCTAGCAATGGGATTACTGGGCCATATGGTAGTTCTGTTTTCGGTTTTTTGAGGAAACTCCATACTGTTCTCCATAGTGGTTGCAATAATTTACATTCCCACCAACAGTGTACAAGAGTTCCCCTTTCTTCACATCCTCACCAGCATTCATTATTACCTGTCTTTTTGATAAAAGCTGTTTTAACTAAGGTGAGGTGATATCTCATTGCAGTGTTGATTTGCATTTCTCTGATGAATAATAATGTTGAGCATTTTTTCATATACCTATTGGCCACTTGTATGTGTTCTTTTGAAAAATATCTGTTCAGATCCTTTGCCCATTTTAATTAGATTATTTAATATTTTCCTGTTGAATAATTGGAGCTCCTTATATGTTCTATTTATTAATCTTTTGTCAGATGGATAATTTGTAAATATTTTCTCCCATTCTGGGGGTTGTTTCTTCACTTTGTTGATTGTTTCCTTTGCTGTGCAAAAGCTTTTTATCTTGATGTGATCCCATTTGTCCAATTATTCCTAAAATTTTCATTTCAAATATGCATGTACTGTGGCTCTTCCAGATATTGTTCTTGATGCTTTTAGTCTTCAAGTATTATGGTTTTTGCATAATTTTAATTGTTAAGGCTTTATCATCTTCTAGGTGGTAGGTAAGAACTATGCAGACTCAGTCTTTCTTAGAAACATGGTTAATTGTCCCCAGTTTCAGCCTACTTTTGTGAGGATCAAATATTCTCAACTATACAGAGAGATCAACTTAATTTGCACAGCTCTCAGTCACATTCTGGCTTTAAATGAACTTTTCCTGTGTATATACCTTCTCAACTAAAATCATATTTCTTATACTTCACTTGCCAGCTCTAATCTTTTTTTTGTGTGTGTGTGTTAACTGATCCAATGGAATACATGTAAAATAAAAATTTCCAGAGTTTAATTCTACCAGAATTATTTATTCATCTGGCTCAACCTATTTCAGGCAAATAAATGTCATTCCTCTATGTTTTTCTAAATATAAAACCTCATTCAAAATTATAAAAGTATGAAACATTTTTGTATATTTTCTGGTACTTGTTTTTATATTTCATTGAACATTTCCATGCTGTTGTGGTGGTGTGCACCAACAGAGAATGCAGGTACCTACCCTGCCGTATTATTTTGAAATACCCAAACTAAGTTTTTGTAAATAACCTCTGAGACATCATACTAGGGGAGATGTTAAAATAAATAGCATTCTGATTTTTATTTTCAGCCTCGTCTTTTCTTTCCTGTCTTCTAATCTTCTTTCAGACTTTCGGATATGGCATTCTTCAAAGTTATACTGTTTTGCTTTCTCTGCATATTATATCTCATTTATTGATCCCATCAACTTTCATAAATCCAATATCTACTTCTTTCTCTATAACTCCAAGTTCTGCAATCTAGCCATAATATCTATTCTGAGCTTCTATTCTACCCCTCCAGAATCTTGTCAAAGATCTATACCCATTTATTTATTTTGCTTTTTCTCGACTTTAATATACCCAAGGTCTAATTCTCTTATTTTTGTCCTACTTCAGTGATTTTCCTTTCCTCCTATTTTTAATCTGTTCATGGTGATTTCATTTTTTTACCTTCACAGGATCAAAATATCAAAATATCTTTGGTACCAAACTTTTCTTGGACTCCAAAGGCCTAATAATTTTGTACCTTCAATGTCTTTTTTTTTTTTTTTTCCCAGTATTTATTTTTCTTTCCTGGTGCTATCACCACTATTCATTTAACCATTACGTCACTTCCTGAGGAATGAAAGCCTTCATGCTAGCTCCCATATACTGTCCACTTAAAAGTCATCTCCAGACATACTATAATACATTCTCCTCCTTGTGTACTCTCTACCTTTCCACTTTTAAGCCCTTAACAAATCCTTCCAATATATTGTATGCTTTGCTATTAAAACTATGGCCAAATCCAAATCACAACAGAGCAAATATAGTTATGAACTGTCCCCGATCCTGTGGATGCATACACTTCCTACCTTTTATGAATTCCAAGAGCATTTTGGATATCTTGGGCTGTTCTATAATATTTTAATATTTTGTATGTCTAACTTTACCTGTAAAATTCTAGAATGCTCTCCTATATGGTAGCCACTAGCCCATGTGTCTATTGAGCACTTGAAATATGACTAGTCTGAATTGAGATATGATATACATGTAAAATGCATGCTAGATTTTCAATATTTAGTATGAATGAAGAACATAAAATATATTAATAATCTTTCATACTGACCCATAGCAGCTACAAGTATGCTATAACTTGTAACACATACACAAAGTTGTTTGTAGAAATCTTGACTAAATATTTTAGTTACTAATGAATCAATTCTGAAGGCTCGTAATTTTCAGCAAAATAGCCTGATCGAAAGGAGACCTAGATCATCCTGGAGAATAGAGTCTATTTTTTACTTTTGTTGCTTTCAATATTATGTACACAACAAGGTAACTGAACAATCTTTCCAAACCTGAGTTCCTTCCTAGTTTGTCACACCACTTAGAATAGCTTGAGGTAGAGCCAGTTATAAAGAAGAACAGTAACTAGTTAAATGTACCTTTGAGTCCTGAAGAAACTGTAGCTTGTCATGCAACAGTAAGGGATTATTTCAGACCCCGAGATCATCTAGGTAAACAAATATTATTTGATAATGATCATTTCGGTTGCTTTGTGTTGCATGAAGTATGACTTTGGCTTATGATACAAAGACTGTTGGCAATCTGACATGAGACATGCTCTCAAATTGGACTGGTGTCTTTCTGCTGTAAAATGACCTTGCAGCAGTTGATGGGAGCTTTTCTCCCCTCTAGAGCTGGAAGCACAGCAGTGTCCACTTGAATGGCAAATTGTGATAAAGTAGCAGGAGCAAAATTGCATAGCATAATCGCTGCAATTTTTTATTGAATTGAGCCCTTTGCTCTTTCTCTTGACAGAACAGTTTATTGAATGTGCTTGTAGAAAACAAAGAAAGGCAGTAAAGAAAAATACCTTTTTTTTTTTTTTTTTGCCTGAGAATAAAAGAGAGAGAAAATGTGTCTACTTCAAGAGTACATTTCTTAAATGGAAGAACATTTTCAGGTGCAAATGGACTCTTTAAAAATATAAAACTGTGCCGCTCAAGGGCAATTCAGTGACTGATGAGGTTTCTGTCTGGCAGCCCAGTCATCTTGAACAATGGAAGTTTCTTATGTCTTTTATTCCTGGGAAATAGAGAAATTCCACTAGCTAATAAAATATTTTCATTAAAAGGTGGAAAGATGATTTTAACAGATGGCTAATGTTTTATTTTATACATTCAATAATAAATGATCTGTCAGTGGCAGGTTAAAGTTTCATAATGAACATGAATAGAAAAACAATTATCCAGAGTTTAAGGTAGATATTGACATTGAGAATTTCTGTGTTTGAACTGTAGCTTCAGCATTGATGCCATTTGGGGTATTTAGAATGATTCTACGTAGCTTTCATTAACACTGTCAAACTAAGTGACCTTAGAAAATAAAATCCTAAAACTTTTTCTTATAGATTCTTAATTTTAAAATGGAATAATGTTGTTAATTATAAAATGTTTTGGTGAAATTTATTGATACAATTAAAGCTTCAAGTTTCAGACACTGGATTTTATTATTATTGTTTGGTTTTTATTATTACCCATTCCAATAGACTGTTTATTCTAATATAATTGACATTTTATTTGATACTATAATAATCTCAGCTCCATCTGTTTGATGAATCCATATTTCTGTCATATATTTAAAATATTCCCAAATTAAGTACAAAATGGAAGTGAATATCAAGGGTCTTGAGACTTTTACCTCTTTGTAAAAGTTTGTTTTTCTTAATAAAAAATCGAAAAATTTTGAATTGTTTTTGTATTTAGTAATTTTCATATTTTCCTTTAATACTAACCGTATTGATCATGATATTCATATTAATTGTTTTTCTGTAAGTTACTTACTACAAATATTATTTTATAAAGCGGTCTACTCTGGAATTCCTTCTAAGGCAAGATATAAATTATATTACACTTCCAGCTTGGCAGTTTTAGTAAATATATTTTAGAGAAAATCCCTTATTTGGCAGAATAGCTTGAAAAGGCTGGCAGAGATGTACTCTTGCCTGTTCTCCAGGAATTCCCTACTATCCATTTGAATTGACATTATTACTAACAATCTTAAATGTAAATTGATAAAGTCTTACCTCAAATAGTCAGAGTTATAGCAACAGGGATTACCAAAAAAACTATTTTTTAGCCACTCTTGAATGTCCAGTAGCTGTCTACCATATTTCTTTTTTATTGGTACTATAATATATGTTTGCCAACTGAATAAAACAATTTATTGCTGTGCGCATTGATGTAAAATTAGGAATTTAAAAGGGAGGGACATTAAAAATGACAGAAGATATTATGAGTTTCATTCCTCTCCTCTCCCAACCCCCTCCCCCAGGCCTTTCTGCTTTTGTATATTTATATGGTACTCACAATTTCATCTGTAAGTCTTTAGGACCAACATCTTATTTGGGGCTGGAATGTTTAGGTAAATTACAACAGTTTGGTTTATTTCTTAGTGCTCTGTGTTTTTAATTCAGTTACATGAGTAACATATATGGAAAAGAATTGAGTGGTATTCAAAAACAGAGTTGTCAGTGTTGTCATATGATAATGTATAATTAATTACTCAGCTATTAATGAGGCTCACATCATATGAGGAAAAGTTAAAGTACTAAGACATATTTTATCTGCTTTGCTGAAGCATATATTACTATCAATTTTATTAGATACTAGATTTTATATGTTTTCTAGACCCAAATTTTATTAAGAAATATATTATGCAAATAAAATATGAAACACTTTTTCATGCGAAGGATACAAATAACTTAAATTTTTAAATAGACTATAGCAACAAAAAGTAAAATCGATTTTATCATTTTAGTTAGTGTTTTTCTATGTAACAGTCATCTTTTACCTGGTTTTTGTAACATCTGTTTGATGTATTACAATTCTATACTGGTTGGTAAATTCCAATTTCAAAAATAAATGCTAATAGATAATTTTCACATAATTCTCTATCCCTTTTCCTATAAATCAATCAGAAATACCATGATTTATTGTCCATCCCATCCCTTTTGTATCAAATGTACTAGTTCCTGATGGCCCAGATTGTGCTGGATTTTTATTCTTCTGGTAGATTATTCCTTGGATTCTGTCTTTAGATTAGCTTCCTTACATCACTGAGTTCTGTTTCCTTCCAGGTAGCTCAGTTCCATTCTCTGCCAGGAAGGATACAGTTGTTGCAAAAGCCCCTGCTGCTACTGTTCTGGCACTGATGGGTCCCTGCTGTTTTGGCATAAATGTTGCATTTGCACACTGAGAATCGTCTTCTTGGCATTTGGGAGAACCGTTATCATGAACATGATGAATTCATGAGCCAGAGTGTGTGTTTTGCACTCTGTATTCTATTTTTCATTTATGTGGTATCTATTGTTATGATGCCTCAAATAACCATGATTTATTTTCACCATGTTATTTATAGAGCACGATGTACTTTCAGGTATTCATTGCAGGAGATTTTCTGTTCCTATATGGTTATGTTTTTATCCAATTTATATTTGTCACATTTTTGCTCATGTTCATATTTCTTTTTTAGAAGACATGTGCAGTTGAAAAGCTCGGGCTTTGGAGAAGACATACCCAAGTTTAAAAAGGAGCTCCATTCCCTATTCTGAGACATTGGAAAAGTTATTCCATAGCTAAAATCCTAGTTTCGCCTAATATAATGAGAGTAATAGTATTAATATTAATATATTCTTTATAAAACTATTGTAATATTTAAATGGAATAATGCATCTAATATATGCAGCACAAGGAAGATGCTGAACAAACCTTAGTGTTCCTTTTATGCCAGGATCTCATTACATTTTCCAAATTAATTAGTGATAAGGAAGAGAACAGGACTTATCTAAGTTGGTCCTTGGTAGCTTTAGTAGATAAATTCTACAGAGGCCAATCATTCTAAACTGATTTTCTTAAGTTCCACAGCAAAAGCTAAGTATCCAGTCTCTGGCAAAGATCATTTGAAGCTCTAAAAATCTGGAATTTGCCTGAAGTAGGGTTGAATTTAAGCAAGACAAGGCTGGTATTAAAGAAACTCGCAGTGAGCAGTCTCCTTCATAGCATGTTTTAAAGGTGGCCAAGCAATCTCATCTACTAAAAAAATTTCTCCCCAATGAATATGCCTGATTCTCATCCATTTCCCTGAAATTTGATAAAATTTGACCTTGTTTTTGAAGGAGTAAATATTACTAAATCATAGCATAACATAAATTATTATATTAGACTTTTATTCTGTAACAGGGGGTTTGAGCAATAGGAATTTTGATTGAAGATGGGGGCACAGATGAAGCATAAGAGATTTTAATAATTTTATAAAATTTGCCTGGCCTAAATAATATTCAGATAGATAAAATCCAAGCTTATGATTTTTTCCCCCACTAACTTGATAAACATGAAAGTTTATCAAGATGTCTGATTCATCCTAAAGTAATTATAAAGACAATAGTGCTCCATTCCTGTAACATCAAGCCCTAACCTTACAGAAGTTTAGTGACCTTTAAGCTCCATAAGAAAATGACTGCCAAAACAGTCATTGTTCATTTAGTACTTCATTTTGTAGCTAAAAGACAATGCTGTAAGAACAATGACAGTCTGTTAAAAAGCCAATTCCATTACATTTATGTTAGAAGATGAGGCTTATCCCTTTATTTACCCTGAGGCAGGGAATCGAGGAAGGCTTTGTGAATAATGAAAGGCTTTCCCACAATCTTAGGACCAGTTTGAAGATTTTGAGAATTGGGTCTATCCAGTCATATGGGTAACTGTCAAGAGCTTAAATCTAGCCACCATACCACTTCATTAAAAAAAGCCTATGTGCATCTGTGTGTGTGTGTATAAGTATGTTTGTGTGTGCGTGTGCATGTGTGTGTGCACACACACGCACACCTAATAAGTTTGAAGAGTTTGAGTAGACTGTAATTATGTAGAAAAAGGTGATTGGAGCTCTTGATGCGTTTGAAGATGTACACATATGATGCATTTGAAATTGCTGATTTTCAGGAAGCATCCTTGCTGCAAATTTGACAAGGATTTACTGGACTATTAATTCACCAGGTGTTTTAGCCATTCTTGCCTAGTTCAATAGATATTACTTGGAAATTGAGGGGTAGAAGTGAATGTTTTGATACTAACACTGTGTGGAAGTAACCATGGAAAAGAATGGGACTTCTTGACTGGCAGAGCAGGTTTCTGATTGTGTCTTGTAACTAGGACAATTGCCTTTGGATTAGTGTTCATGTGGGTAGAATAATCAGAGAGAGGGAAGACATTTATGAAAGGTATATTACTCAGGGTTCTCTAGAGAAACAGAATCAATGTCTATATATCTATGTGTCTACATCAATAGCTAAGGAGATTTATTCTAAGGAATTGTCTTATGCAATTGTGGAGGCTGACAATTACCAAGATCTCTAGTTGGAAAGCTGGAGACACAGGAAAGCTGATGATGTTGTTTCAGTTAGAATGCCTGCAGGCTGGAGATCTAGAATGAGCCAATGTTTCAGTTCAAGTCCAAAGGTAGGAAAAAGCTGATGTCCCAGCTATGGACAGTCAGGCATGAGGAGTTCACTTGTACTCTTGGGAGAGTCAGCCTTTTTGTTCTATTCAGGCCTTCAGTTGATTGGATAGGGCCCACCTACATGAGGAAGGGCCATATGCTTTACTTAATCTACTGATTCAAATGTTACTCTCATCCAGAAACACCCTCGCAGACACACCCAGAATAATGTTTGACCAACTGTTTGGACGTCCCATGGTTCAGTTAAATTGACATGTAAAATTTATCCTTGCAAAAGGTTAGTTAGACAAACATCATGATTTTCAAACCCTGTGGCTAAGTAAGCTTGCAAAGCAAACAACTAGCCCCAAATCTAATGAGAAATGGAACCTGCAGGGAAAGAGGAGTTGAGAGAACTTTTTCGCCTGGGGTAGGTGCAGCTGGACACCAATAAGAAGAATTCAGCAAAAATGGTTGATGAAATGGTAAAGACATAGTGAGGGCTGGTGGGGCAATATGAAACCGTGGGGGGCTTCAGAAATTGGGAGAATTTGTACCTTCTTGCAGGCTTTTACTTGAAAAATCTTACTGGGTACTCGCAGAAATATTAAAAAAGACTCTAAGAAATGTTGATGGTGATCTAGACCTGAGGCAGAGCAGCAGGTGTGCAGCAGATGCAAGAATCTCTCTTGGAGCCTTCTCCCCTTCAGAATCAAAGTTTTAAACATAACGTACTCTAAATTGAAGGACATTCTAAAAATAACTGAATAATACTTTTAAAAAGTGTTAGGGTCATGAAAGTCTGTGATTATTTTGAGTTAATTTTGAGTCCTGGTAGAATTAAGGGTCAATATTTATTTTTATGTTTTGTTTTTCCCTTAAAGGATAACCAATTTTTCCAGTGTCATTTGTCGAAAGGCTATCATTTCATCACTGAATTGCTTTGATACCTATGTTGAAAATCAAATGGTCATGCATATGTGGCTTCATTTCTGAACTCTGCTTGATTCCATTAAACTCTTTATCCTTGGCCAATAGCATTCAATGTAGACTGCTATAAATATATAGTAATTCTTGAAATCAAGAGTATATCCCTTTGCCTTTTTCCAAGAATTGGTTTATCTCTTCTAGATCCTCTATATTTTCACATGTATTTTAGAATTAGCCTATTTAAAAAAAAATGGCTGCTGGATTATTTGTTTAAGCTACAGATCAATTTGGAGAGAATTTACAACTTAACTTGAATCTTCCTATTTATGAACATGATATTTGTGTGTATGTATGTACACATATTATATAGTACACATAATCTCCTTCTGAGTAAATGTAAGAGAAAATTAAACCCAAAGCAAATTGTCATGCTGTGTCCCTATAGGTTTGTCACTTCACAATTAAAAAAAAATGCTGTATTAAGGTTCGTTTGTTATGGTAGTGAGAAAAAGGGTTTTAAAAAGGATAAAAGAGTGGGTAAAATTGGTTTATTGTATGGTTTGGGCCTAAAAAGAACTAGGGAATAATGAAGATATGATTCCCCAAACCTGTCCCTAAACTACATTTCTATACTTTGTCCCACGGGCTTCCCTATTTAAATCTTCTGGCAAACACTGGCTAACTCACATTCTTCCTAAAGCTTCTTCTATTTTTTTCTTTCCACATCTTTTTTTAATTGCTTTTTGACATACATAGAATATCTAGCTCTTTTCAATCTCTTTTCCAGCTCTTTCCAATCTAACCAGGGCTCCTAGGTCCATATTATGTTTAACCTGTGCTGACTGCTCTGGTTTAAAGTTGGTCTTTATATTTTCATAATCACATTTCTGTCTTATCACGCTGTCCTAAACTATGACTTATCTGGCTGGAAGTTCTGTGCTCATTCATATTATCTTGTCTATTCCAATATACCTTTTAACTTAAACAAGTGTGTTACATGCTTTCATGTTTGCAAGTTTAATTGTAAAGACAGAGACAAATCAGGAGTCAGATAGGTCTTTTTATTCTAATAATTTTTCATTTCTCTCCATGGCAAACTGGTTTTATGTCAACACCAATCAATTCAAAGTGGCTGTCTGGAGGACTGTATGCGGAAAGACTTAGAAGCCACATCTCTACTTAGTGGTTAAGTGGTTTAAAAGTGGCATAATCAATTAGCAATGTCTGCCAGAGGCTTGGGTGAGAGCTGCCAATGGGTCAAACCTGTGTTATATACTATTTATCCAAATATGAGGCCTATTCCTTTGCTAGTCCTCTCATTATAAACATGTTTCAAAAATTGATTGTAATGTTATTATCTTCTTCTAGGTCTAAAATATCAAATATTCTTGTATTAAATAGTTTATAGCAATGTTCTAGTCATTTAATTTAGTTTCATATGAGCATTGAGCATTTTTTATTATCATGTTTACATTTCTTTCTAAAACCAAGCTGGTAATCTATATCTGTATCTATATCATCTACTTATATTACCTATCTATTTATCTATCTATTATCTGTCTATTTATCTATCTGTATATCTATAATGGATAAAAAAATAAAAGATTCTATTCAGCACAGTTTGTAAAGTCCTGGGCCAAAGAACTTGCATTTACTTAAACGACATCTCACAGTTGGAAAAGGAAATCTTTGAAGCATGAGCCTTGTTAATCCTCATTATTTTATGTTAATTTTTTGGTATTAATTTGCATTTTATTTATTTTAATTAATTATTTTGTATTTATAATTGACACAATAATTGTATATATTTATGGGGGTATGATGTTTCAATGCATGCATACCTTGTAACATGATCAAAGTAATTACCATATCCATCACTTTAAACATTTATCATTTCTTTGTAGTGATAACATTCAAAATTTTATCTTCTAGCTATCTTGAAATATACACTACTTTGTCGTCTGCTATAGTCACCCTGCTGTGTAACAGAACACCAGAACTTATTCTTCCTGTCTAACTAACTTTGTACACATTTACCAACCTTTCCATTTCCCCTCTTCTCTTCTTCCCTCCCCAGCCTCTGGTAACCAACATCCTAGGCTCTACTTCTAGAAATCAACTTTTTAGATTCCACATATAAGTGAGATCACGCAGTGTTTGTTTTTCTGTGCCTGGCTTATTTCGCTTAACATAATGTCCTTTACGTTCATCCATGGTGCTTCAAGTGACAGGATTTCATTCTGTTTTATGGCTGAATAGTATTTCATTGTGTGTGTGTGTGTGTGTGTGTGTGTGTGTGTGTATCCGCATTTTCTTTATTCATTCATCTGTAGTTTAGGATGTAGTTAGGATGTAGTTTAGGAATCATTTAGGATGATTCCACGTCTTAGTTATTGTGACTAGTGCTGCAATAAACATGAGAGTATAGATTATCTCTTCAACATACTAATTTATTTCCTTTGGATATATGCTCAGTAATGGGATTGCTGGATCATATAACAGTTACGTAACAGTTCTATTTTTAATTTTTGGGGGAACTTCCATACTATTTTCCATAATAGCTATACTAATTTACATTCCCACCAGCAATACATAAGAGTTCCCCTTTCTCCACATCTTTGCCAGCATTTGTTATCTTTTGTCTTTTTGATAATAGTCATTCTAATTGAGATGAGGTGATATTGCATTGTGTGTTTGATTTGCATTTCCCTAATGATTAACGATGTTGAGCATTTTTTCATATATCTGTTGGCCATTTGTATGTCTTCTTTTAAGAAATGCCTATTCAATTCTTTTGGCCATTTTTAAATTAGATTGTTTTATTTTTTGCTATTGGGAGTTCTTTTTATATATCCTAGATAGAAGTCTCTTGTCAGATACATAATTTGCAAATACTTTCTTTCATTCTGTAGGTTGTCTCTTTATGCTATTGGTTGTTTCCTTTGCTGTGCAGAAGCTTTTTAGTTTCATGTAATCCATTTGCCTGTTTTTGCTTTTGTTGCCTGTGCTTTTGAGGTCCTATTTAAAACATTCTTGCCCAGTTCAGTTTCGTGAAGTGTTTCCCTGTTGTCTTCTAGTTGTTTCATGGTTTCTGGTCTTACATTTAAGTCTTTAATCTATTTAAGGTTGATTTTCGAATAAGTTGAGAGATGAGAGGGTCTAGTTTTGTTCTTCTGCATGTGGATATATAGTCTTCCCAGCACCATTTATTGAAGAGACTGTCATTTCCTCAGTGTGTGTTCTTGGTGTCCTTGTTGAAAAGCAGTTGGCTGTAAATGCATGAATTTATTTCTCAATATTCCATTCTATTCCATTGGTCTATGTGTTTGCTTTTATGCCAGTGTCATGTGTTTTGTTTACAATCGTTTGGTTGTATATTTTGAAGTCGGGTAGTGTGATGCCTCCAGCTTTGTTCTTCTTCTTCAAGATTGCTTTGCCCCTCTGGAGTCTTTTGCATTTCTATATGAATTTTAAGATTTTTTTTTTATATTTCTGTGAAGAATATCATTGGTATTTTGATAGGGATTGCATCAAGTCTGTGGATTGCTTTTGGTAATATGGATATTTTGACAATATTAATTATTTCAGTCCTTGAATATGGGATATCTTTTTCATTTATTTGTGTCTTCTTCAATTTCTTTTATCAACGTTTTATTGTTTTCATTAAAGAGCTCTTTCACTTCCTTAGTTAAGTTTATTCCTAGATATTTTTTTGGTAGCTATTATAAATGAAATTGCTTTTAGATAATTCGTCATCGGTATATAGAAATGATACTGATTTTGTAGATTGATTTTGTATCCTGCTATATCTTCACTGAATTTTTTATTAGTTCTAGTAGTTTTTTTGTGGAGTCTGTAGGTTCCTCTAGGTATAAGATCATATCATCTGCAAACAAGGATAATCTGACTTCTTCCTTTCCAATTTGGATGTCCTTTATCTCTTTCTCTTGTCTGATTGCTCTAGCTAGAACTTCCAGTACTATTAATATGTTGAATAAAAGTAGAGAAAGTGGACGTCCTTGTCTTTTTCCAGATCTTAGAGAAGCTTTTTACTTTTCCCCATTTAATAAGATGTTAGCTGTGGGTTTGCCATATATGGCCTTTATTGTGTTGATGTATGTTCCTTCTGTACCAATTTTGTTGAGAGTTTTATCATGAAGCTATCTTAAAATTTATCAAATGCATTTTCAGTATCTACTGAAATGATTATATGGTTTTTGTTCTAGATTTTGTTAACGTGATGTATCACTTTTATTGATTTGCATATGTTGAACCATCCTTGCATCACTGGGATTAATCCCACTTGATCATCATGAATGATCCTTTTAATGTGTTATCTAATTCACTTTGCTAGTATATTGCAACTGCATTGAACATATTGATCATATATAGCAGGAGAGCTAAAACAATACAAAGCACAAATGTAAAGGCTATATATTTATACATATATATATAATAAAAAATGTTTAATCAAATATGTGTACATGGATTAAGCTTCCATATAAAAAAACAATTCCTCTGACTGGATAACAATAATAATGACAGAATAATAATAATCTCTAAATCTATTCAGCTAACAAGATGCATGCCTAAAACAAAATGATGCAGTGTGGTAAATATTCAGGAAAGGAAGAATTTATATAACAAATGAAAAGAAATATTAAATGCAGATATACTTCCAGGAAGGAGGGGCCTTGGAAATCTTGAACTTCAAACTGGAAAACCAAAGGATTATACCCTAGAAATTATAGTCAACTGGCCTGGCACAGTGGCTGACGTGTGTAATCCTAGGACTCTGGGAGGCTGAGACAGGAGGATCACTTGAGTTCAGGAGTTCAAGACCAGCCTGAAGAAGAGTGACACCCCTTGTATTCCCAAGAAATAGACTATCCATCACTAAGAAAGAAGCCCAGCCATATTCCTCTGTAATCTCTAACTGTATTAAGATGATTTGGAATGTCTGGTCCCCTAGATCCCAGGAAGTAACAAATTTAAATCCTCTGAGGATAAAGATATTCTCATCTGGATCTCAAATTTTTTCTTCTGTTAAAAATTTTTTTTGTATATATTTAGATTTTTTAGGTCAAAGTTTTTTATTGTGATAATTCTTGTTCATGTTTACCAGTGTATATTCTCCCTTCTTATATTGTATTATATATATATTAATATATAATATATATTTGTTAATAGGAGATGATGGTGTAGATAATCATTATTAGCTAGAATTTATATTATTATGTATATTAAAAATTTAATTAAAATCAATAGTTAATTTTATTCATCCTCATAGTCCATGGGATAAGCCCTGGAGAGACAAGATGTGGGGATATGTAGAACTGGATGTTGTCAGCATATGGTTGGTAAAAGAAAACTTGAAAATGAGCATGCTCTTTCACAGAAATAATGCAGAGTAGGAAAAGGACCGGGTATTAGATCTCCCAAACAGCATATTCCTTCTTGAGTAGCAAATCTAATTTCTAGATTGACCAGAGGGTGAATCTAAATAATCTTTTTCAAAATAACC
The DNA here is from genome assembly GCA_004363605.1 of Indri indri. NCBI lineage: Eukaryota > Metazoa > Chordata > Mammalia > Primates > Indriidae > Indri > Indri indri. Next base: position 24,871 of record RJWJ010003032.1, on the reverse strand, counting down.
TTCAAAGCCAATTTGCTAATTTAATTTATTATGTGTGTAGAACAATCTATCCCAATTTTTATCTACCAGAGGCCCCCAGATAAATCTTTTTCTTAATGAAAACTTTTTTTTTTTATTTCAGGGTATTATGAGGGTACACACATTATGGTTACATTTTATGTCTTTGCCTCCCCCAAGCGAGGGTTAGAAGCATGCCCTTCCCCTCTACAATGCTCCCCATGTCCTTTAGTTGCAGGTAATTCCCTGTTAGTGCCTGCTAAAAAGCACATCTATTCTTTTTAACTTTTATATTGCTTGACAAAATACAGCTGCTGTTATTTTCTGTATTTCAAATAGCTCATTGTGAACTTCAGAAACCATAATAAACTTGCTAAATTGGCACTACCTCTTACATGTTTGCATTGTGTTTTATGTGTGTAAACTGAAAATCTATTAATTTTACCATTCTAGCTCACTTCTATTAAACTTTCCTTCTATGGTGTGCCCTATTTAATAAAAAAAAAAAAAAAAAACAGTGATGCCAAACAGTTAAGTCAAAGAAATGAAAGAAGAGTACAAAATATAATTCAAAATACTCATTCCTATATCATGCTATCAGTTTATATCTAGAGGTACACTACCCACTAGGGCCTGCTTGTTGAAGCAATTGTGTACTTTATGTTTGTTATTTGGTCATTAAAACTTCTGTGTAAGTACCTAGGGATCTGCTGGGAATGGAATTTGTCATTCTGGTTCCCTTTAATGCTTTTCGTTGTCTGTGAAAAAACATATTATATGGGTCATTGGGGCCCATTCCCAAAGATTTCTTCCTTGAGCAAAGGAAGTCATTGCTAGTGTCATTCACTCCAGGGATTTGTGCTGTAAAGAATAAAATGTCAAAAGTGAAATTAAGAGACAGTATAAAAATGTGGTCAACTCCAGTAGTACCTGATCAACAGAAATCATGCTTTTAGCTAAATTTCTTTTTTTTCTTTTATTCAAAATGGAGAAGTCCAGAATTTTGTATACTTAGTTTCCAGAAACCCTAAATTTAAAACTGAATGTATTTTTTTCTGTGGATATTGTAATACTTTCACTTGCATTCAGTTTAATATCCTTTTGTTTCAAAACATCAAAGTTCATAAATCCCATAATAAACTCCATTATAATACTAATTGCTTGCTTATTAGATACTCATAATCATTAATATGGTTTAAAGATAAACTTCGTAAAAACAAAGGAGAAAATAATACTGTGATATTGAAACAACTCAATTTTTATTAATTTGTTTAAAATACCTTATCTCGTAATAACGAAATTTATTGTATAAATCTGAAAGCATTGTTTCAGTTTCTTTTTACCATATTAGCTAATTTTATGTTTTTAAATTTTTTTCCCTGAAGACTTCTCATCATGTCTTCTAAAAATATTACCTTTACATGAAAGTATATAAAATATTTAAAACTAGGTTTAAAACAGTCAACATGACTAATGAGATAGGTGATTCATTAAAAGTAAAAGATACCAATGGCACAGTATGGTAGTAATAGTGAATTATCGAACAATGACTGTTAGCGTTTTGTGATTTTGCCTCTGGGTACCCAGTCATATCTCTGTCCAGACAACAATGTCTGCAAGATTTCTAGGCCAGAAGGTACAACAAAGAATTTTAGCCAAAAAAAAAAAAAAAAAAAAAATCAAAGACACAAGCTTATTTTACTCATATCTGTTAATTTAATTAGAAGACTGTCAATTCCAAACTATTAAATACTGATAGAATTTACCTGATCTCCATGGATTGTCAAATTTCTTTTTCATTCCAATATAGTGGTTAAGTAAGGAAAAATGAAAGTATTCATAATTATCTTTTTTTAAAAAAATTAAATTGTTATTTATAGGCATACATATTAAGGTAATATTTTACTAACATGGCTTTTATTTTTTATTTATTTATTTTTTTGAGACAGAGTCTCACTCTCTCTTGCCTGGGGCGAGTGCCGTGGCGTCAGCCTAGCTCACAGCAACCTCAAACTCCTGGGCTCAAGTGATCCTTCTGCCTTCTGCCTCAGCCTCCCGAGTAGCTGGGACTACAGGCATGCGCCACCATGCCCGGCTAATTTTTTTTCTGTATATATTTTTAGCTGTCCAATTAATTTTCTTTCTATTTTTTTTTTGGTAGAGACGGGGTCTCGCTCTTGCTCAGGCTGGTCTCGAACTTCTGAGCTCAGAACGATCCGCCCGCCTCGGCCTCCCACAGTGCTAGGATTACAGGCATGAGCCACCGCGCCCGGCCAACATGGCTTTTAAATAAGTTTTAGGAGTTTCATCTCAACATTTTACATTGGTATATTTAACTAATGAAATTTAGATATAAACCATGGCTAAGTAAATTAAATCTAGCTCTTTTGAGATTTTACTTGCCTCCTCATCTAAAAAAAGAGCACTGAACTGAGATTCAGATGATCACAATTTTTCTCCTAATTCTACCACCGAATCGATCATTTCTTTATCAAGTATATGATCAAATTATTCAATGAAGAGATAGTGAATCTCCCTAAAGTGTTATAAAGAGGATACCCTATGATACAAAAATGAGAAAGTCAACGCTTTATTTAACATTTTAATTTTGATATTTATTATTACACTGTACTACAGGTGCCTTGTTTAAATAAAACCAAGGTGGTTTGTTTAAATATGAAATTTATTTTTGATAGTCAATAAAAATTTAAAACATATTAATGATAAAGTGATTTTTAGAAGGCACGATTTTTAAAAATTTTCCTTGTGATTTTCTATTTTGAGCTTATACACACACACACACACACACACACAAACACACACACACACACACAAACACACACAAATTCCTTTGGTTTCTCAGTTCAAAGCTCAAGATCACCATGGACTCTTTCCTGAAAGCACATCAGCATTTGATATTTGTTTTCATTCATTCTATAAGTTTTTCCTTTCTTGAATATTTACTATGTTGTGTCATTTTGTGTTAGGTTTGCATCTTGTGAGTTGAATAAATTTAGAATAGATTTAGGGGTTATAATTATTATCACAATTGTTATCCAGTCACAGAAATTTTTTGTATAGAAGCTTAAAATAGACGATAACAAATTAAGCTTTGATTTTTAAAGAATATTTTGATAGATATCATTGTAATTTTTCCCAACACTTACATTTTAAGGAAAGATAAATGGAAAGACAAGATGGTAAATTTTACTGAAACTTTAAGGTTCTGAAGATGAAATAGTATGAAAATAGAAGCTGGCACTATTGGCATAAATTTGCAGTACTAATTAAGGTGCGGTCTACTGGTTCCCATATGGTTTGCTTGTCTGCCATGGTCACTGTTCTGTTATCTCCAGGGCTTTAAGGGAGGCATGAAAATACAGAGAGGCCCATGTGTCCATGATCTAATTAGAATTGGGCGGTTAGCCTAAGCAAAAATTAAGTACTTTATTTCTTTTTTCTATTTCCCTTATGTCTAATTATTTTAAATCTCTGTTCTAAGTGAAATATAAAATGTTTCTTCTTCAAGTAAATGTCTTTACCTATTGGTAAACACAATTAAACTCAAAAATATTGAGAAGGATCTACTAGGTGTAGATATATATACTGTGCCAGATACTGGGGAAAAAAACTACTGTAATTTGGTCCCTGCTTTCAAGGAGGTTCTAATAAAGTAGGAAGAATAGGTATGCAAACAATTACATGCTAAATCATAGTTGTTTTCACAGTGGGTATAATTATGATTGCCTAGGTAAGTCAAATAATGAATGGAATGATTTCAATGAATATTTAATTCCATGTCCATTCATTGTCTTTTGGGTGGTGGATAAATTATCAGCTATTGGTAATACACTGTCAATATTTTTCAGGAGTAAAAATACCTTGGAAATGGTTGGAGAACAAATAAAAATGAGGTCGGTCCTAATTATTACTTAAGGATCAAGTAGGAATGTTGTATCTTCCTGATTTTTTTAATATTAATGCTATTGTCCTTTACCCTCCAAATCAAAGAAAATTATTTAGAAATGCAGCACAACAGACAATATCACATGAGACTCTGAAAAAAGTAACATTTGCAATCACTAATATTTAAATTATAAGATTTTTTTTTTTTTTTCTGAGACAGAGTCTCACTCTCTTGCCTGGGGCGAGTGCCGTGGCGTCAGCCCAGCTCACAGCAACCTCAAACTCCTGGGCTCAAGCAATCCTACTGCCTCAGCCTCCTGAGTAGCTGGGACTACAGGCATGTGCCACCATGCCCGGCTAATTTTTTCTATATATATTTTTAGCTGTCCGATTAATTTCTTTCTATTTTTGGTAGAGATGGGGTCTCACTCTTGCTCAGGCTGGTCTCGAACTCCTGAGCTCAGGACGATCCACCCGCCTCGGCCTCCCAGAGTGCTAGGATTACAGGCGTGAGCCACCGTGCCCGGCCTAAATTATAAGATTTAATACCTGCAATGTATTTGCTTTATTTATTTTGTTTTTTGTTTGTTTGTTTGTTTGCTTTTATTTCAGCATATTATGGGGGTACAAATGTTTAGGTTACATATATTCTTTGCCCCATCCAAGTCAGAGCTTCAAGCCTGTCCATTCCCCAGACAATACACATGACACCCATTAGGTGTGAATATACCCATCCTCTCCTCCCCCCTACCATCTGCCTGACACCCAGTGAAAGTTACTACTATATGTACACATAAGTGTTGATCAGTTAATACTAATTTGATGGTGAGTACATGTGGTGCTTGTTTTGCCATTCTTGTGATATACTTCACTTAGTAGAATAGGCTCCAGCTCTATCCAGGATAATACAAGAGGTGCTAGGTCACCATTGTTTTTTTTGGTTGAGTAGAACTCCGTGGTATACATATACCACATTTTTTAATCCACTCATGTATTGATGGGTACTTGGGTTGTTTCCACAACTTTGTAATTGTGAGTTGTGCTGCTATAAACATTTGAGTGCAGATGTCTTTATTGTAGAATGTCTTTTTCTCCATTGGGTAAATACCCAGTAGTGGGATTGTTGGATCAAATGGTAGTTCTACTTTTAGTTCTTTGAGGTATTTCCATATTACTTTCCATAGAGGTTGTACTAATTTGTAGTCCCACCAGCAGTGTATAAGTTTGACAAAGCAGACAAAAACATACACTCAGGAAAAGAATCCCTATTCAGTGAACGGTGCTGGGAAGATTGGATAGTTACATGTAGTAGACTGAAACAGGATCCGCACCTCTCACCACTCACAAAAATCAACTCATGGTGGATAACAAACTTAAGCATGAGGCATGAAACCATAAGAATTTTAGAAGAAAATGTTGGAAAAACTCTTAATGACATCAACCTAGGCAAAGAATTTATGAAGAAGACCCCAAAAGCAATCACAGCAACAACAAAAACAAATAAATGGGACCTGATCAAATTAAAAAGCTTCTGCACAGCCAAGAAAACTATCACAAGAGCAAATAGACAACCTACAGAATGGGAGAAAATATTTGCATGCTGTACATCTGATAAAAGGCTGATAACTAGAATCTATATAGAACTCAAGAAAATCAGCAAGAAAAAAATTAAACAACCCCATTAAAAAGTAGGCAAAGGACATGAACAGAAAATTTTCAAAAGAAGATAGACTAATGGCCAACAAACTTGAAAAATTGTTCAACATCTCTAATCATCAGGAAAATGAAAATTAAAACCACAGTTAAGATATTACTTAACTCCAGTGAGAATGGTTTTTATCAAAAAGTCCCAAAACAACAAATGTTGGTGTGGATGTCAATAGACATCTTTAAATGGAGTTTTAGTCTTACAAACAAAGGTCCCACATGAAGCTATTAATAAAAACATGATTAGTCCATGTTTAAATTAGAATGTAGGCTCAGGAGCTGCTAAAAGATAAGGCCCCAATTACTCTAGCATACATAAGAGAAAAGCTTATTTCTTTTTCACTTAATAGTCTTGAGTATGGAAGTTCTGCCTCACTGAGCTATCCAGGAACCCACGCTGGAATGGTGGCTCTGCTGTTCTTCCCATCCACATGGCTTCTTAAACAGAGGTCCTGTTTAAGGCTCTGCACTACTGAGGGAAATCCATCAGCACTGTGTCCACTTTCTGAAAGCAGTTCATAGTTTTATAGCTACATTGATGAGCCAGTTTCAATCTTCATGTTGACCACTAGATTTTGCCTATCCTCACTCCCATCTTTAGCTCATTTATCTAGCCTCCTAATTTGCCACATCCTCACTCAAATCACATTTTACCTACGAGGAACAAATTATTATTCCCAAATGCACCATTTCATGTCTGTAATTTTCATACACTATTTTTCCATGATGTTTTCTTTACCTCTAATTCCCTTTCCTTCCTTAGCCTCAGTAACTCTCTCTCAGTCTTCAATATACAAATATCTATGCCTTGTTCACAATACATTATATATCCCAATTATATTGTAGGCTTTTTATAGGCAGCTACCATGATGTTTACACTCCTGATTATGCCATTTCTGAGCTGTGTGACAGCAGGTAAACTATTTAAACTTTTCATGTCTCAGTTTCCTCACATAAAATGGGTGATCTAATTTGTGCTTTCCTCACTGGGTTTAGATAAAGAATGAGTAAGATAATCTATGCAAAGCTCCCAGAATACTTTTAGAAATAGCATAAGCACACAACACATGTTAGCTATTAGTAATTTTTACTATGGCTTTTGTATACCTAAAATATCTACATCCACCATAAAATTTAAAAACATTTGATTACATTTGAAAATAAGCAACCTACATAGGTATGCTTAATAAATTCACAAAAGACACAATGTTGCTAATGTGACTGAGGCCATACTCAAAAAGAATTAGGAAGCAAAGCGATTGTGATGATCTGGAAGGAGTGGATAACCCAGGACCAGGACAATACAGCATAACCCTTTTTATTAATCAAGAATATTTTCCTATCAAGTCTCAGAGGTGCAACTTATACTTGGTGAAAAAAAGAGAAAGAGAAAGAGACAGATAAAAAGAGAGAAGAAGGGAGGGAGGAAGAGAGAAAAAGAGAAAGAAAGAAGAATAAAAAAAGAAAAAGAAAGAAGACAGAAAAAGAGAAAGGAAAAGAAAAAAGGAAGGAGGGAGGGTGGGAAGGAAGGAAGGAGGGACGAAAAAAGAAAGTAAAGAAGGAGGAGGAAAGGAAAGAAAGGGAGAGGAAGAAAAGAGAGGAAGACGAAAGAGACGAGGGAGGAAAGGAAGGGCCGGAAGGGAGTGAGAGATTGGTTTATAAGACCATCTGCCAATTTCCAGCATGGCAAGATCCAGATTCTAATGGAACATTGTCTTTTTATCCCTCACTTCATTTCACTACTTACCTTTTGGGTCAAGTTTGTTCTTGAGCAGTCTCTTCTCAGCTCCAAACAAATAAGATCCTTATAATTAGCAATGCTAATGGAAAGAAAATGCATCTTTCTTAATAGTTTCAATGTAGTTCTCATTCTGGGTTTCCTTATTAGGGGCTTTCGTCATGAACTCATCTTTGAATCAATCCCTGGTCACTGGGAAGTATAGTTTGGCCAGGCCAGACATGCTAAACTAGAAATTTTCCAACTTGATTAAAACTCTCTACAACATAATTTTCAAAAGGAATAGCATTCAATTTTATGGATATATTATACTTTTACTGTCATTACTATCATTACTCATTTATGTTGTTTCAAATTTTTCAAAACGATGTTGTTATTTATAAAAGTTCTTAATATCCTCCCAGTTTAGTTTTGTTTATAATTGTGATGAGCACCTATCCAATTTTTTCAACCAAATGTTAAAAAATATATTAAAGAAAATAAACAAGTTTATCTTTTAGCATTCTTACCTGAGACTGTCAGCTTTCCTAATATAATCACTAATCTCCTCAATTGTCATTGTTCCCAATTCATAATTTAACATATTGTTCTCAAAAACAGATTGAGGGACAATATAAGATACTTTGCTCAAGTTTAAATACATTATATATACTTTACTTAGTTAATAAGACTAAAATATTTCAATAAGGAAATGGGGATAGTCTAGGATATTACAGGTGAATTTATGGTGGTTTCTAATGATTGCTTTTTCTTTTAGGTCCCTGCAAACCATCCCCTTAATAATTCGTTGTAGCTCTTGACCAAAATTGATGTTAGGTTTACCCTTCTGGAGTGTTCAGAATTAATTTCTCTCCTTTTAGGAAAATCCATCCAGTTGTTTATGTTAAATTTTAAATAAAAAAAAAATCAGGAACTAAATGATCTCTACAATGTAAATGTCAGCCCCATCTACATCAGATATTTCTTGAAAGTTAGATTTTGCAATACTAAAGCTAAAATACCATTTTCATATTTCAGTACATATTGTACACTGTAGAAATATATCCAAATCCTACAAAGAATTTAAGCAAAATCTACACATTTTTATTATTTTGTAGATATTTTCTCGGAGCCTTTGTGTTTATAATTTTTGATTTCCAGCATGTATAATTGCTCCATTATTAATGATGAAAATTCCATTGTAAAGAAATAGAATTCATGGACAATTATTGAAAGAACATACTTTCCATTTATTATTTCCAATGTCCAAAATTATCTTTATCAGTCTAAGGCAGCACTAAAGTGCTACATACTTGGAAATTGTAGACTTTCAGTAGTGCTTATATTGCTTGTGCTTTTACATTATGACATCAAGTTATAATAAGAGATATTATGAACAAAAGCCTTACGTGATTGTCTACCACATTTATTGTTGTGATTTGGTAATAATGTTGTCCCTTGCCAATGCATTTTCCCTCAACTCACACTATCAGAAAAAGATGAGCTTCTTTGGGAAATGTTTCTTTTGTAAAATCTTGTAGACACTGCAGAATCTTGTACCTGGTCTTAGAATACTTGTAAACAATATGCATGGCTTCATATTTCAAACTTTGTGCAGGAAATGATGCTTTAATTCATGTAAGTTTCTTATACTCATTTTTATTTCAATTCAATTTTCTCAATCATCCCTTTTTTACATCCTATTTCATTTATTCAGTCTACTATTTCAATCTACCTCGAATTCTTAGCATAACAAGTAAATGAATAGATAGATAGATAGATAAGGAGTGAATTAATTATGTTTGCTTCTGAGACCACTTCGTAAGAGTTTTCATGTACACAGAAAAAGCCACGTGAAGATACAAGTACATACAGATGCAAAGTTTGGAAAGGGGTAAGAGAATGAAAAGGACAAAGAAGTTCGTAAACAGGGTATTAATATGGGAATTGTGAACTTGAATTTGATTTATTTATTCTATTGTCTGTTCTTTTTACAGGCAGGCAAGCCACTCTCAAATGAGGAGATGGCTAAGTGGAATTAATAGCAGATATAATCCCTCAAATCTAAGTCTTTAACACTTTTCTATTTCTGCTTTAACGATGACAGCTATGAGGATGTTCTGTTACTGAAGAGCCTCCTGATTCATTTGTTTTTTAACATTTCAAATGCCTTACTCAAGATGAACCTGCTAAGTAAGCTAAACCTGAACACCATCTGGACCTTAGATATGGATCCTCAATCAAATGACTGTTGTATCATTATTATACTACTTGGACCAATCAGTGTCTAAAAAGGAATCTGTGGATGACTTGTGAAAATAGCAGTTTTCTTTAACTGTTCTCTTTGCTCTTTCCTGTTATTTCCTAGTAGTAATTACTGGATATTACAAAGACACATCCTGACAGATTCTACTTTCACTATACACTTGCATTATTTTTTTGTAAAGGCATCTTTGAAAAATAATAGAACTAAGGCTCCTAGGTTTAGAAAAAAAATTGAGATTTTAAAAGTATCAATGTTAACTATTTTTATAAAATGTCATAAAAGCATATTAGGTGCTTGGATATAACTTAAGAACAGATCAATTCTCTAGGCAGTTTTGGCTTGACTATAAAAAGCCTGTCTCCTTCACTTTATGGAAGACACTAAACCCTGTAGTGCGTGCTAACGTGTGTTTTGTTAGCTCTCAATGCCCGGAAGAATCATTATATTCAGCAACTGAAGTCTCATACACCCTTGCTCCTATTTACCCCACTGTGTACCACAGATGGAGTAAATGGGCCTGCAATTCCTCAGGGTTTTAAAAAATTCACTGTCGTACTTTAGATATTGTAGCTGCACCATTGACTTTTTCCTATCACAGCCTGGTTCAGCCTGGCATCCTAGATGTAAAGCCTGAATAGATTAAACCCATAGCTTTGCTTAAAATCTCTTTATGGACTGTTAATCACCAAAGCAGAGAATATAATGGATTGCAAATATTTACTAGACTTGTGCTTCTATATACAGCTGTGCCTAGATAATTTAATCAAGGGTCGCAAGGCAATTAATCCTAAAGAGTTTCGTAAATCTGAATTTAAATAAGGAAAAAAAAAGTATTTTGCATTACAGTGGTTTTGATTCTTGGCCATTAAATAAAAAAGGTTTTCATTTATGACATAATAGGTGAAAACTATAAAAACAGATTTAATATTATCCATTAACCACATACAATTGCATGCTTAGGTTTAAAGACAAAGTACTACATGTCTACATAAGTGTTCATTGAAACTTTTCCCATGGGAAAACAGGAAATTGACAATTCCATTCAAAGGGCAGAAAAGCAGAATAAAATGAATACAAATCTTAGAGAAAGGAATGTCATAGTTTCACTGATGATGTTTTACTTGGCTACTGAACAAAATATTCATTTCTAATGCACATAACATGTGCCATATCTAATTAGTATAATAAAAACTGGTCTCACAGATAAGCTCCTTTCCCCCAAATGTGCTTTGTTTAATATTTTTAAATTGCCTGGTGAGAATCTTTACAGGGAGATATTTAAGCAGCTAATATTACCCTGATTTGTATTTTATTTTGTCAACTTTGCTTCTTTCTTCGATCAGTATCTGTTTTAAAAACACACAACTTCAAACACAAACCAGCTGAGAAAGTGAATCCTGTAGGAAAACCCAAATCAGGAAACAAAAGGGGCTATCATTAAGTCATATGTAAAAACATTTACTGGTGATGATGATTAAAATTAGTTCTGTAGGGAAAAGATTATTTTCATAAAAACTCATTAAGATAAAATCAATGTTGGGAAACGGTTAGAAGAAAGTCTAATCCTTTCCAAAGGGAAAGAAATTTTGTACTCGAAAAGATAAAAAGCTATGTGACTTTTATGGTGAAAACCTAGTGTCAGCGTAGGTTCAAATATTAAAGGAAAATAAATTTAAAAGCATGCAAACTGTTATGGCAGCCTTGTGAGACACAGGCTAAATATTTAATGATTCTGTTTCTATCTCTATAAAGGGATTTAAATGCCAAGTTGAGGTCCATATAATGGGCATATCTTGAATAAAATGTTAAGAACCAATTATCACAACCTTGTAGCACATACAGCAATAAATACGTTAAATTGGTAAGAAGAATGGTTAATTTGAGCTAATAATCTTTTCTTACATTTTACTCGCTTATTTAAATATTCTGTAGAGGAATAGAGGTATGACAGTTATTTTATAAAATTTCTTCGCATGGAAAGAAAAAAGAGACTGTGTAATTATGGCCCAGGGACACTCTGTTAGGACCATGAGGGATGAGGTAATCATGGGAGTAGCCAGGCTTTTATGTCATTTCCAAAGTCACCAGTATGTGGTATAGTAAACCCCTGGGATCGCTGGTGTTGCCTACAAAACGAAGCCCCAGGACATTTTGGGGAGGGCTGGAAAACTATATGGGGGCTATTGAATGCTTCTCTAATATTCCTGTACATCCACAGCCCAGCTTAATTTTATCCCCTATAAATTTACTTGCCCTACCTCTTTGGTAGATACATGGACTCCTGTTTAGGATGAACATGGATTTAGAAAAACAGACATAAACTCAAGGCCAGTTTAAAACCAGAATTTTATTTTAAAGGTTAGTCTGAAAAAAAACAAGGCAAGCTTCAAAATGAGAAAAAAACTCGAGGGGGGTATTTTCAAATGTTGTATATTGTGACTGAAACAGTAGTTGGGTTATCTAAATTCATTTACATGATCTTGAGAAGCAATCGTTCCAGCATGGTATTACTATGTCAACCATGAATCCTAGGTTCTCTTGGAGAGTCACAATTGTACATACTGTATTGCATTTGTCTGTGTTTTCCTTAGAGTCTTCAGGTCATCTGTCCAATTATCTGGCTGGGAATATATACTAGTATAAATGTTGGTGAGGTGACTAAATTTTTGTTTTTGTTTTTCTTCTGCTTATTGCTTTAATTTCAAAATTTTAATGCCAACCTAACATTTATGTATATTTAAATAGGTTAAAGAGTATTTATGACAAGCATTTGGAATATTATGACTTTTTTTGCTAGCAGTCTAATGTGCATTTGGCAATGCCTCTGCTAAAATGATATTAAATCCCTTTTTTTCTTATGGAAGTAAGTGGTGCAAACTATATTGTAACACTAAAAGCATTCAGAATTGCATTAAATATATCATTCCTCTATTAAGATCATGAGAACTTTCCATTTTTCATTCAGTCTATTGATTGCCTTTGAATTAAATTCTGTGTTAGTTTTAATCCTGTTTGTAATGCTGAGGAAACCATTAAGGGATGAAATTCAGGTAATCTTGACAAAGTATGATCTGGAGCACAAGCACATTCAACTATATTGCATTTGTGTACTCAAGAAAAAGGAGCATTCGATAATATGAAGATTATCATCCAACTATCAGGCATTGTAAGGAGTATTGTTCAGATAGAATGTAGACAAGAATACCATTGACTTACAATTCCTGTGAGCTTTTCGGAGGATTAATAGGAAGCCACCCTGATGAAGCATCTGAAAACAAACATATCAAATAAAGACAGTAAAAGACCATTGCTTTTCTTCCCTAGACTGGACAATTGGAAGCTAGGATTCTTTTCTAATGAGTAAATAGGAGAAAATTAAAAAAAAAAAAAAAAGAAAGAAAGAAAGAAAAAACTTTGCCTATATAAAAAAATGTGTAAAGATGTGTCAGGTCTGAGGGAGACCAATCTAAAATGTAGGGGTGGTTACGGGGTGGTTCTAGAGGTTAGAGAAGCGTGAATTTTGGTTGGATCCAGGCTAAAAAAAAAATACGAAACTGAAAAAACCCACTAGAGTGTCTTTTTTGATAGAATCAATGGTGTTTCAGTATGGATTGGTAATTAAATGAAATCATGGAATTATTATTAATTCTCTAAAAGGTCAAATGTTATGCATGGAAGAATGCCTTTATTTTTAGGAGTTCAATGCATAAGTATTCAGGGATGAAGTACCTGCAACTTACCATAAAATAGTTCAACAAGAAAAAATAAAAACCAAATATACATTGAGAGAAATAAGCAGAAAGGGTACAATGTTAAAAATTGCTTAATTGATTGTAGGTGGTGAATATATAGCTGTTCCTTATTATTTATTTAATTTTTCTGTGCATTTGAAGTTTTTATAACAAAATATTGGATAAAATCTATAGACTTTACAAAGGAACATAGGAACCAACTAAAAGGGTCTCAATGACCAGTGGCAGAAAAATTTGAGAAGCAAAATACATAAAGTAGTATTGGATTATAACCCAAAGTATAAAATAAACATCATGAGGTTATTTGTATCCATACCGACATAAATAAATGTTTAGATAAATTAGCAAATGGTGGTGGTGGTGGGGACAAATATCTCATACAGAAGAATTCCAAGTAATTTATGTAGCTTTTCTGGCCTCAAGGAGGGGAAACATAACTCCTCACTCCTTAGGTGTGAACCGCATATAGCAACTTTTTTCCAAAGAGTCCAGTATGCAAAGGGGAAAAGTAAAGAGAAACTTTACACTGTAACCTCACAAACACTATTCAGCCAAGTGATCAAGGTCAACATCAGCAGTCATAAATCATGTTGATGACAGGTACCCTTGATACGATGTAATGAACATGGCACTTTATCTCTGTGGTCTTTCTCTCAAGAACTCATAACACCAACATTATCATGAGAAAAACATCAGACAAATTCCAATAGTGGGACAGCCTACAAAATACCTCTCAAAACTGTTAATGCCATCAAAAACAAGGAAAGTCTGAGAAACTGCCATGGTCAAGAGAAGCATTAGGAGATATGTCCACAAAATGTAAATGTGGTATGCTGGATGGATACAGGAAAACTACATTGGAAAAGAAAAAGTACATAAGGAAAAAATAAGGAAACCTAAAGAAGCCATTGATTTTAGTTAATAATAATGTATCAGTACTGGTTCATTAACTATAACACAGGTAGATACCATACTAAAGTAAAACTTAATAATATGGGAAACTGGATGTGGATCATATAAAAATACTTCATATTTTCTACTCAGCTTTTCTGCAAATCTAAAAACTATTGTAAAAAACAAAGTCTAAAAAAATTACAGACTGCAAATCAGTGTTTCACATGTAGGAACTTACCTTAAAACTACTTGAATGTATATAAAAATGTTGGCTTTAAAAGTGGAAGATTTGAAACAAAATAACCAAATACAGGATAGTGGTTTAATAAATTATAGGGCAATTATATTGTGCAGCAATCAAAAAGTATGTTGTAGTAGAATATTAAAATGGTGAGAATTCCATGGATTATTGTTATGAAGAAAGGGGTTTACCAAATTTGTATAGTGTGATTCCAAATTTCATAAGAGACATTAATTTTTAAAAGTCTTGAAAAATAACAGTTTTCTTCTGCTTCATTCTCTTGTATAAAGCTGACCTTGGAGCATCAATTGTGTGTGTTGCTTGTATTACATTTTCTTTATTTGATGTGGATGGCTGGTAAGAATGTTAAATATTTTAAGTACAATATTATATTTTACAAAATTTTTTAAATGAATTTGGATTTTAATTAGTGGTTTGTCATGATTTGTACTTCAAGTGATATTGTTTAAAATAATTGTATTTTAATTTAAGTAAGCCCCTTTTCTTTTGATCCACTAACCAATATAATTGAGTTCTATAATGAATCAAAAATTCTAGCTTGAGTGATTAGCATGTGTAGAGTCATTGCAAATCTAAATCTACCTATTTTGCTAATGTTCTTCATATTCGTACTAAATGGTCACTTTATTTGAAGCCTAACTCATCATTAAGGACCAAGATAAATAGAAATCTGTGTTATCAATTAAAATCCAAACTAATTTTAATTTTAATAGTTCAAGATAGTTTAATATTTTATTAGAATGATACTTTTGAATCTATTTGTAGATTATCTGAACCTAGAAAGGTATGTATCCAGGTAACATAGCGATAGAATATTTTTCCTTTTTTGATTAATTTTTAAATAAAAGTATAAATTTTTCCAAATATATTTAATACACATACATGCACACAAAATTTAACACTCACTATGTACCTATATGTCAAGTATAATAATGTTAAATTTTATCATGTTTTCTCAAAACTTTTAAAAAGGAAAGCCCTTACAGTTACAAATAGAGGTATTTTCTTCCTAGTTTGCTTTCACAAGATAACTAATAGCTTGAAGTTGATGGGTATCATTCCTGTCCAATTTTTAACAATTTCAGTATGTATATAACCATATCTACTTTTAATGTAGTATATGCTTCTATGTGTTTTAAAGTTTTACATAGTTGAATAATTCTGTTTGAATCCTTTTGTGACTTCATCCAATATTATGTATTTTAGATTTATGCATGTTTGTAAATATAATTTATATTAATTGAAGTTTACTAAATGCATAAATATACCATAATGCTTTCTATCCCTACTTTTATAGATGAGCATAAAATGCAGGGTTTCACTTAATATGCAAATATATAATAAACTCTGTTGTTTTCTGATGTAGTAGTACTCATCCCATGCTAGCGATAAGAAAGCTGAAGCTTAAACCATTTAAGTAATTGGCCAACATTCCAGCTAGTGAGCATTGAAGCCAAGGTTCTAACCACATAGTGATGCCAGATAACAAGCATTTAAGGACTTATTGCAATGCTTTCCTTTGTTGACAGTTTAGTAAAGGAGGTTTGAAGATATTGAAGTAATGGGCATTGCTAGTTTATGGATTTCATACAAATATTACAAAGAGGGGATCGAAGGATATAAGAAAGCAGTATGAAGAAAACAAAGTGGAAGGCAATCAGAAATAAACTATAAATGCAGTAACAGTCTGGATTCTTTTCTATATCTTCAATATTTATCTCCTGACTGTTGGCTTATCAGCTGGACACTCAATGCGAAAATCTAAATTCAACTCACTTCAACAAATACTCAGAGTGCTTATTGTGCACAGATCGTCCTCTGGGAGCCGTGATACAGAATGAAAAAACAGAACTCCCACTCTCAGAATTCACAGTCTAGCTGTGGAGATAGATAATTGAAATGAAACAGTTCAGAACCTGAACAGAGCATGATCCATTTGTAGGGAGTTACAGGTCATATAATTCAGTCTAAAGATTAGGAAAGGACTCCTTAAGGAAAAAAAAATAGTACAAATTTTATAGTATAAGTAGAGGTGAGGTAGCCAATAAAGAAGGTGGTAAGGGTGTTTCCAGAAAGAGAAGGTATCATTGGCAAAGACAAGAAGGTCTGAGGTTGAACATTGCACTTGAAGGACCACAATGTCTTGAGTGCAAGGTTATGTGGGAGAGGTTATGTGGGAGGGGTGGTAGAAGGGAATGAGGATGACATGGTGAAGGCTTTGAATACCCTGTTAAAACGTTGAGATGTTTTCCTGAAGACAGATGGGAACCGTGAGACACATTTTAGCTGAGATCAGACTTCTGTCTTAAAAATATAATTTTAATAGAAGCATTAACAATGTATTGCAGAGGGGTGTTCAGAGGCAAAAAGACCATATCTGAGGTTAGTGGGAGCCAATTTCATGGAAGCTGACTTGGAGAAGGAAGAGCAAACTTAAGAAATATAGAATTGGCAGTTCCCATTCTAATTGATTTTTTACTGCATTGGGGAAAGATAAGCATAAACTTCTTTAGAAATACAATTTTTTGTAATTCCAAAGTTTTTAGTTTTCGTGTCTATTCTCAATACTACAGTGATATATCCAGTTACCCACTTGTTTTATTCTCCCACATCTTACATATACATGACCGAAATGGAACTTATATTCTTTCTCTTCAAATTGTTCTTCCTCCTACATTCCCCATCTAGGATAACATAAAGGGATAATATAATTGAGATTCAACAGAAGTAATACCACTGTAAAAATGTATTTAGTACCTGTAGTGTCTTGCCTACTGAAAGAAACTTGGCCTTTTTAAAATTGTCTCCATGAGACAGGATATTAACAAAAATATTGGTAGAAATGGAGATAGAAACATTGACATGGGGACAGATATACAATTTATTTCTACTTAGATACTGGTATCCATAAATACTACAAATAATCATTAATGTAGCCATTTACTAACTTGACAATGAGAAAAAGGTTTCTCTGAAAATATGACTTATAGATAGGTCTCAACCCAATAGTTTCTTTCTCAAATGATTTTTCAAAGTTTGTTACTTAACTTGATAAAATCTTGCTTGAGTATAATATCTCTTTTTTAGAGATATATCATTAATTGAAAAATCTAGTTCTCATTCCAAAGTTTAACTTTCAATCAGACTTATTAATAAAAATATATGTGACACAGACTAATGAAATTCTTTCTCTTTTTCCAAGGACTCTTTTTTGTCTGCTCCCTATGAAATATGTTACCAGTTAGTTACTACTTAAGATTTTTTCCCTTTCATGGGGAGAAAGACGTTCATAACATATTTGGTTTTTACTAATGAACCTATGTAATAGGTTAAATTTTGAAGGTATAGTTTAAAAGTGAATGGGAACGATGGATAAGATAAAATGTGCTAAGAGTTAAAATGGATGATGGAGGGATGTTTTTATTAGATTAGAAATATTATATCTTACAACTGAAAATGCAAATTATGCTGTGCCATAATGTTCCTTTCAAGCACACAAGATAAAAATTTGCATATCTAAATTGGATCAGACTGAATGGGTTTCCCTGGTCTCTCTTCCTTGAACAGCAATCAGCCTGAAAAAGCCTGCAGGTGATCCCATTAGTGAGATTTTAAAGTCCTTATTCAAGAGTCTCCATGTATATGTGTGGGGGTATACATATATGTGTGTGTATAGATATACATGTATACATATGCTTATATCAAATTAATTTATTTTAATTTCTTAGAGAGGATAAAATAATTCTACCCCTTTTAGATAATTATTTACTTTATATGTTTTTCATTTTCACATATCTTCCAAAATCTTATTTCTGTCTATTGTCTACATTGCTGGTTGATTTTTCAGAGTGTGATAAATATTTAAAGCTTTGAATTCTGAATGAAATTATCTTTATGTATTAATAGGATATGCTCTCTCATCTATTTACCTTTAAAGAAATATCTGAAATATTTTAAAAAGAAGGATAAACTGTATTTTACTGGGCTACTTGTTATCCAGAAGTATCCTACGTGTCATTTTTGAAATTCAAATTCATATTCAAATTATTCATTTTTTGGTCTCTTTAATCATAGGTGTATGCACACAACTAAAATTTGCAAATAATTAATCCCTTAGCCGATAGACATAGAGTTGACTCAACAATGGAATGTGCTTAGATTTTCATTTTACATATATATGGCTTATTTGAATTTTTTCCAATGGAATAAAAGCCATAGTTGAATTTCAAGACCTTTGAAATCTTGTCATGATTGATTACATATTTGTAAGTTTAGATAAAATGAATATAATATGGGAAGTCTTAGTTGTATTGGATAATCACATCATTATCAGGATTTAAACAAGCATTACAAATCAACCCACTTGACTCTAGATGCTGCTAAGATATTTTTAGGGATAAAAATAAATCCAAACCCTTAATAAGCCAAAAATAATCTTATGCCATTTAGTTTTTTAAAAAATTGGAAATGTTTGTTTTCTTACAATATGAAAGATGCACATCTATTATATTTGTGTATAGAGGACTATATGTTTTATTCAAATATATAGAGTTATTCATATGACATTTATTCTTGGTTATCATAGGCAAAGCATCCAGTTTGTAGAAAATCCATTCCCTAAATTTCTTAAATTTCATTGCAATTTGTCTTTTGCCAAATTTATTTTTATTTAGAATTTTACTGGATTTTTTATTTAACATATCACTGATTAAGGGTGGATGGAGTATAAATATGTTTTAAGTAGTCTTGTTTTAATACATGAAGGGTAGGTTAATAAAAATTATTCCCTAAGATAGTGTTTTGGAGTCTAGTAAAGCAATAATTTCATAATTTGAAAAAATCTCTAGAAAATAAAAACATGACATGCAAGATTACAATAACAGAACTATTGTTATTATTTAGGATGTAGTTGAACCTGGAAAAAGTTGCACATTTTATTTTTTGAGTTCATTCACCAACATTTTTGTACCATATCCTCCGTAGTTCTTGGTTTTGTAGTAGCTCCTACTACTACTTATGTTTCCTCAAGTCTCCTAGTTTTAATTCCTTTCTATTTATACTTTTCTTCCAGATAATGAGAGGACTTAACAGAAGTCTTTGTATAAACAAATGAGTCAATTTTTGGAGACATTAAGCATTTAAAAGAGAAATGTGTTAGAAAATGGAACTTTGACATCACATTTTGTAGTTTAAGATTCCACCTAAGGACAATAACAATCTTGGCTAGGGCATATTTGTTGAATATTATTCATAGCAAAGATATATTAATATAATTTATATAAATTGATTTATAGATATATACACAAATATATATTCATATTTATATATTGCCTAATTATATAATGTATGCTACTTAATTACACATAATATAAGCATATGTAATTTTAGATATACATAAATATTTATATATTTTCACATGTGTGAGATATATCTATTGAGTTGTTTTAAATTAATTCACATGAATATTGACTTTTAACTGGGTTCTAGTTTCTTGGGCACATGGAGTTCTCAAATTTCCCCCCTTTCTCCAGCTCGGTTCTAAGTTTTGAACAAATTGTCAATACTGCTAATTTGTTGATTCTTTGAAGAAATATGTAGGAACAAAATGAGATTGACAAAATTTTAAAATCTTATAAAATCATTTATTGCTGGAGCAAAATTTTGTTAAATATTTTGGGGAACAATTAGGCAATATCTGATAAAGTGAAGATGTGCATGCTTATGACTAATAATACTATATGGGGGTGTTTAATGAAGATGAATTCTTGCATGTGTACACAGGAAGCATATATAAAGGTGTTCATGGCAGCCTTGTTTTTAATAGCAAAATATCAGACCCAAACTAAACAGCCACCAGAAAGAAAATTCATAAATAACATGTGGTGTGTTTACTCGCTATATTTTGAAGTGAATAAACATTATTTGTCATCTATATTAACACTGATAGATCTCAAAACATAACATAGAGTGAAGAAGGAAGCTACAAGATTGCGTGTAAAGTCTGACAGCGTATATATACATTTGAAAACCCCAAAATACTACATATCATTCAGAGTTACTCATATGTATATATAAAGATGTAAAATATGGTTTGGGAGGTATAGTAGTTTGGATGGCACAGAAGCACCCCCTGAGACAAGGCTTTAAGTGCAGTTAGTATATTTGGGGGGCATGATTGCAAGGAACACCAATAGAGAGGTGGGGAAATAAACAGGAAAGGGAGGAAAGCCAATAAAGCATGTGTTATCAAGTGAGTCACAACTGTGAGCAACTAGAGTAAGTAGAAACCCACTGCAGAACTTGGAAAAATTGTGTGGAACATACATTTCTAAGATCTCAGTTAATGGATCAGGGACAGCACAATTAAGAGCTGCTAGGGGTGAGGAAGAGTGACATATTTCTTGAGACTTTTGGGCAGCTGCACATAGAATTGGTGGACACTAGTGTTCAATGGTAGCCCCAGGCAAAGAGATGCAGGTGCTGGCAGTTCGGAGTTAGGGCAATGGTAAATACCTGGAACCTACCAGGAGACCCTGATAGCTACTAAATTAAGGACTGTGCTTGTCAGTAGGGGTTAGTGGGTGGGAAAGGAATAAAATTGGACCTGCGAAACAAATTCACATTTTATGATTTTCTTTCCTTTTTTACTTAATAAAAATATTTGATGTAAAAATTACAAAATGTCAATGATTTTTAATTCTTATTGTGGGTGCACAGATGTTTATGATGGCATTTAAAAACATCATCCTAAATTTGAAAAAACTTCAAAATAAAGTAGAATAAACAAGCCAGCTAGTATTTTATTATTAGTATCCATTGAAGATACTAATGATAAGAGATACAGATGATAAACTCCTTGAGATCAGGTATCATGGAATGCTGTTTACCAGGAAACTTAGAGAATTTTGGAGGAAGTTTATAAAATGAATAATAGAATTAATTAATTACGGATTCTAATTGAAAAAGCCATCTCTTGATAGACATTCTAGGCCAGCTATGAGTCAGGCTTTTTGGCTTTATCCACCATCAATATAATAGTCTCTAATTTCTCTAATGTACTTTGGCATTAACTGAGTGATAAATGTAATGTTCATTCTTAATTGCCCTTAGTATCCAATACTGGCATCTAAAAGGTAAGGTTCTGGATAATTACGATATCTTCCAGTGGATGCGAACAACCAAGATCGCAGAAAATTTAAGAGACCAATTGTTGGACAGTCTTGTTAGGTGTTGTGAAAGTTGATTGTACCAAATAGAGTCATTCATATTGTACCCAACTAAAATGGAGTCAGGAAGCCCTTGGAAAGGGCACCCAGGTCACTCATTCCAAGTACTGTTTGTGCAATTCAACAGAAAAAAAACAAAAAACTAACTGTAACTTTAAGATTACATCTTACTTAGTAACTGCTGCCATTCGCCAACCAGAACTCAGCAGCTCCTACATGACACTGCCAGCACCGATGAACTTTCCTTAAACAATTTATGTAACTTTCCTCTTTTCTCCAATAAAACCCCAGCCTTTCCCTTTATTCTTCAGACATATCTAGGGGCTACCCTGGTTTGTGCACTCTGAATTGCAATTCTAATTCTTGTATATTATTCTCAAATAAAGACTTTAATTGGAGACTCCTCTCTCTATATTTTTGTTTAAGATTGACAGCATTGAAATAATTAAATATATATATATATATATTAGAGATAATAGTAAGTATACAGATGAGTTTTCTTTTTGTTTATTATTTTGAGAAAATCATCTTAGATGTGATTGTAAAGATACTATAATCTCAGTCCTTGTACAGATTTGCCAAAGAACAATACAGATATATATCTTCTTCAACTTTATTATTACTATTATATAGGTAACGGTGCTGCCACACATCCCTCTGAATATTAGGCAACACACTGGTAGATGGGTAAACCATAGTGCTAGACTCATTCTAAACTGCAACCAGAAAATATCCCAACAGCCCATGAAACCACTTTAAAGCAACTCTTAGGCAAAAACCTACTTCAGACAAACCAGTTCAGACTGTCATGTCTAACCATCATGAGCTGAATTTTATCAGCCTCACAGATAGCTATTCTTCCATTTACTAAAAGCCAAAACAGTATTTGGTGAGTAATAAAGTATGGAGTTTCTTTGTTCTTTTGAAGGGAATAAAAATAAGAGCTGATAATACCAAAATGAAAAGACAGGGAATACAAATGCTTAAAATTAGTAGATTATATTTAACTGAAAATATTGTTTGAACTAAAAACAAGAAATAGTGGTTGAAAAAGAAACACTTGTCTTCTCTTCCTTACATAATTATAATGTGAAGAAATGTATGTAGCTTTCTTCTTTTAGAATGAAATTGCTTTGTGATACCAACACTAGGAGTATTTTTTGAGTTGTAAAAATGTAGTACATTTCAAGATATTGTCTGAAAAAATTAAGTATGGCAAAAAATATTTTCAAATGTCCACAGGGCACATATTTTGTTGTGTATAATTTGCAAGTCTAAAAATTCTCTAGTTGATTTCCTTAGATCCTAAACAACAAGACAATCTCACCAAAGTGAAGGACCAAATACCAACCCTAGATTTACTACTGATTCAGTTTTTGCCTTTGGCAATATGTAATGCCAGTGTGTTTCAGATACTGCTTCTGAAATGTGATGTTTCAGTGTCAGAATTCTCTGTATATTGTGAGCTTTACCTAGTTAATAACTGTAAGAAATTCTAAAACTAAACTGCTGTGTTTGTCTATCATGGACTTCTTAGCCTCAGAGTCTTCTGGTGTGGAAATGATAACCAGAGGTTGATTTATGTTTGTCAACTGGTAAGTGCTTATTTTCCCTGATTTTTGGTACATTTACAGCACAAGATTTAAAGCTATCGAAGCATTAGAAAATGCGAATAGAAAATCTCTACAATGTGAATACTAAGACTTCATATTGTGTTTGTGTTTATTTACATGGGTTGTAACTGGGAGTGCCTATTATAATGTTGTGTAGTTTGTATTATACAGTGTTAGAGCCTAATTACACCCATTCATTAAAGAAGAAATTTTAGAACAGAAGATGGTATTGGCTGCTTGAGTAAATAAAGGACTTAGAAAAAGAGTCACAGAATCTTTCAAAAGAAAAGCTACATTTTTTATAAACTTACTGAGGAGAAATGTTTTGACCCCTCAGTAAAGTTTTTAATCAAAAAATACAGTTCACTTTTTTTTTGTTTCTCCTTTTCTAGCTTTGCTACCAGGGTGATACTAGCTTCAAAGAATGAGTTAGGGAGGATTCCCTCCTTCTCAATCTTTTGGAAAATCTTCAGTAGAATTGGTATCAGTTCTTTGTAAGTCTGGTAGAATTGAGCTGTGAACCAGTCTGGTCCTGGGCTTTCTTTTGTTAGGGGATTTTTTTTTATTACTGATTAAGTCTCACTACTCATTATTGGTCTGTTCAGGATTTCTGTTTCTTCCTAATTCAAGCTTGGAAGGTTTTATATTTCCAGGAATTTATCCATTTCCTCTAGATAGTCTAGTTATTATTCATAGAGGTAGTCATAATAGTCCTAGATGATGTTCTGTATTTCTGGGGTATCAGTTGTAATGTCTCCTTTTTCATTTCTGATTGACCTTATTTGAATCCTCTGTCTTCTTTTGGGGTTAATCTAGATAGTGACCTATCAGTTTTGCCTATCTTTTTAAACAACAAGTTATTCATTTCATTGGTTGTTTGTATTTTTTTGTTAAAATTTCATTTAGTTCTGCTCTAATCTTTGTTATTTCTTTTCATCTGCTAGTTTTGCATACACACAAAAATCCTCAACAAAATACTAGCCAACTGAATCCAATAGCACATTGAAAAGGTAATTCATTACAATCAAGTGGGTTTCATCCCAGGGATACAAGAATGGTTCAGCATATGTAAGTCAATAAATGTAATTCACCAAATAAACAGAATTAAAACAAAAACCATATTATCATTTCAATAGATGCACAAAAAGCATTCAATAAAATTCAGCATCTCTTCATGATAAAAGCCCTCAAAAAAAGTAGGCATAGAATGAACATACCTTAAATTAATAAAAGCCATGTATGACAAACCGACAGCCAATATCATTTTTAATGGGGAAAAGTTGAAAGCATTCCCCCTAACAACTGGGGCAAGACAAGGATGCCCACTTTCACCATTTCTGTTCAACATAGTATTGGAGGTTCTAGCCAGAGCAATCAGGCAAAAGAAAGAAATAAAGGACATCCAAATTGGAAAAGGAAGTCCAACTATCTCTGTTTGCTGATGATATGATCTTATAGCTAGAAAACCCAAAAGACTCCTCCAAAAGACTCTTGGTTTTGATAAATGAATTCAGGTAAATCTCAGGTTACA